>PVJX010002270.1:0-133560 GCA_004027295.1 Dolichotis patagonum
ATACCAAAGAGGAACTTGTAATTCTGCAAAATATTTTTTATGAAAATATTTTAAATAAAAGAAATTAAAACTGTATCATTCCCATAAAATTTTGATTCCTATCAAAATTAGTAGGATACAATGAAAGAAACATGTATATGTAATATTATACCTTAAAATTAATTTTAATTAATTTTATACTTTAAAATGCTTGTCTCAGAAAAGAAGGAAGCTTTCAAAGAAACAGTGAAAGCTCTGCCATAAATAAACTGCAAGGTAGGCAAGGAAAATGGAGATAATTGAGCACAAAGCAAATAGAAGGAACAAGTAATAGCAAGAGGAACAGAGATCAATGAAATTATAAACAAAAAACAATAAAATTAGTGAAAATATGTTCTTAAAAAAAAAGAAACCATTAATGAACATTGACCTTCCTGAATAAAAAGGAAAGAAGAGGCCTTTTGGTTTCCAGTAAAATATATAAGAAGCTGGAAAGTTATCACTAATTCCTAACAATAAGTAAAAATCAATAGCTTTGTTTAGATCCATAAGAAAAGTGACATCACAGGGCAAACTACTTCCCAGAAAATAGGCAGCTGAATGCCAAGCGTCACTGCTTCCTGGAGCAGAAACTAGCAACCACAGACCTCTGTAGAAATCAGTGCTGCCTAAGAGCAAGGAATGTGTGACTGATCATGGCAGACTTCTCAGGGTATTAGAACACCAGGCCAGCCCACACAGTCCTATGGATTTTACATCCAGAAAAACTCTGACTGTTCCACAACAAATCACCACAGAAAACTCTTTTCATAAAAGCTTCCTTCACAGAGAGGACAGGAATAGGTTGGAAATATGACAGAGTGGTCTGTTTTTAACAAGCTCTGCCCTCAGGGCAAACCTACTTTACCAGAACCTAAATTGCTAGCATTTTATCAGGGCTATGTGACCTGGGACAAGCAAATATCCAACTCCAAACAAATCTTACCGGCAACACTCCACCTAAGGGCATGGGGGTGGAAACCCACCGGCATTCATAAAGTTCACTGCCAGCTGGAGTCAAAGGCTCACTAGAAAGCAAAATATAACCACAGAACTGCAGAACACTGCTACCCAGCCCTTACCACCTTACTAAAGGCCGATTTACACAAGTTCCTTGTACCACTAACCCTAAGAGAACACTGAAAAGCATACTATAAGGAAAAAATTAACATTTGAAGAGAAAACAAGCATCAGAACCAGACTTTAATATATCAGAGATGTTCAGATTATCAGACATATCACACGTTCAGAGCAGCTGTAATTAATATATTAAAGGCTTGAATAGATAAAGTATCATATGAAAGAAATGTTAGGCATGTAAGCAGAGAAACAGAAATTTTAAGAAGGAACCACAAGAAGTACTAGACATTAGAAAATAGTGTGACAGAAATGACATCTTCTGATGGTCACAATAGTAGGTTGGAGACAGTTAACGGGTTTGGGTGTACTGGAGTCTTGTCCTAGAGGTGTTTTCTAGGTTCTTTTTCCTCTGAGCAAAGAACTAGTCAAGACTAGTGCAAACTATAGCAAGATTTTACATTTATTAAAGAGATGACATAAAATAAGTGTGCTCTCCAGAGCAAGCATGAACCAACTAAAGGAAAGAAAAAAGATACATCCTGCAAACCACTGGGTGAACCACTGAGAGAGTGAACAGTGAGATGGCCGCCAGCTTGACGCTGGCCTCGTCTGTCTCCCACTCCTGTCCCAGGTCTGTCAAAAGTCTGCTTGACTTCTCATGGCAAGAATTGAAGGTAGAAATCTCTGACTACTTTCAGGTGCAGAGTTTTAGGAAATATTTTGTACATGCGTCTCGAATCCCCATCCCCTAATCTCCTGCCTTAAAATGCCTGAGCAGAATCAGTTACTATGAAGATATCTCAAAAGAAACCTCACACACTGAAAAACAACCAAAGTCAAAGACGGAGTATTTAAAAATTATGGAACAACAAAAAAAAAAGTGTGAAGGCATATAATGAAAATACTGGAAAGGAAAGAGAGAAAATAGTAGAAGAAACATTTGAAAAAATAATGGCCAAGAGTTTCCTTACATCAATGTTGAATACCAACCACAGATTCAAAAGCACAAAGAGCAATAAAGCAGTTGAATGTAAAACACACACACACACACACACACACACACACACACACACATACACACAAATTTTAATACTTTTTCTATATCACATTCAAACTACCAAAAATCAAAGGTAGAATGACAATTCTGAAAGATGCTAGAACAAAGAAATATCTTACTTATAGTGGAACAAAAGCATGAACTGTATGCAATTTCTTGGGTATCATGTAAACAAGAAGAGAGTGGAGTGAATTATTTCAAAAGGCTATAGAAAAAAAAATCACCACTTAAAAGTTCTGTGAAATTATTCTTCAACAGCGAAAAAGCTTTTCTCAAACAAACAATATTAAAATTGAAAGAATTTTGTTGCCAGTAGACCTATTTTGTAGAAAATGCTAAAAGCAGTTATTTAGAGAGAATAAAAATGATCAGAAAAGCAGATCTACATAAAAAAGAGCATCAAGAGGGAAAAAGTGGAAACAAAACAAAAACTTGTTTCTTGTGTTCTCAACAAAGGTATCCAGGACTGGTTTGTTAATAATGATAGCAGCAACAGTTTCAGTTATGTATATGTTTTGGTTTCTTTTCTCTTGTTGCTAAGACAAATTACCGAATGCCAAAAATCAAAGAAGGAAAAGTTTATTAACTCACATTTTGTGGCAGTTTCCATATTCAGCTGACTCCCAGGCGGGGTGGCATGGCACAGGAGCAAGACTTCAAGGTGGCAGAAGACAGCAAAGCAACAAGAGCAAAAAAGAAGGGGCGAGCAAGCCTCTTTTCCCCACTTAAATTGTAAGCAGGTTATCACCCCCTACGGTGGGTGTAGCACTCACACCGTCTCCATGCTCTCCTCTTGCACAGAATGAGGATGTTTGCATAATAAGGATCCTGGCTGAGTCACTCAAACTTCTAAACTTTTCAAGTTGACATAATGTACCAACCATTGCAATCCATCCTTGTCAACTTGTCAACCAGACACATTTCTTTAAAACAATCTCCAGATATAAAGATATGCTTATCATTATCATTTCACAACTAGAATGTTATAACACAGGTTTAATAATCCTTGAGAACTGTACTAAGCCTATCAATATTATATTACATTGGAACTATAATGTTTTGTTCCTGATCCCCCAAAGACTCAAGTACATACTTTTACGCAAAAAGCATTTTGTCCATCTGCAAGAGTTGCCGAAGTCCTAACAGTTTTTAGTAGCATTGCTGAAAAGTTCAAGTCCTAAATCTCCTCTGAGATTTAAGGCAAACTCAGCTGTAAGCCCCTGTACAAATGAAAAGAAAGTTAAAATCTCCCAATGTTGAATGGTATAAGATAAACATTTTAATTCCAAAGTTACAAACAAAAGGATATAAAGGATTGGGAACAAATAAAGTCCAAAATCCAGCAGGGAAAGCATTAAGTCCTGTAATTCCATAGCCAGCATCTGAAACAATCTGTAGAAAACTGTGAGCTCCAAAGAGTTTAAGTGATTGCACTCCTATGGCACCATTGGTGGTTCCATCTCCCACAGCTTCTCTCTCTCAGGCTCACTCTGCTCCTTCCTTGCAGTTTTCCTTAGACAAGTCTCACATGGCGGACAGCACTGATGCATGGAAGAGAAGGGAATTAGGAGTATTTCACTATTTTAAAGTATTTACACTAATTGTGATATAGTATAGTATTATTTGAAAGTGGATTGGCATTAACTGCAAGTTAATATGAAAACCTTTAGGCCAACTATTAAAACAAAATAACAAAAACAGAAGTATAACAGATATGCTAATAAAGGAAAATTGAAATCATAAAATGTTCAATTGAAAGCCACAAAAGGAATAAGAATGGAAAGAAAAGAGGAAAAGGGAGAAAGGTGTCAAAATAGAAAACAGTAACAAATATAGTAGGTATGAATCCAACTAGGTCAAGAAGTAATTTGCCAGTGGTCTAAACCCATGAATCAGAGTTCATCAGAGTGTGTCAAAAGACAAGTGTGTGTTGCCAACAAGAAATTCACTTTACACATAAAGACACATGTAGATCATGATAAATGAATGGAGAAAGATATAGCATGCTAATGCTAATTAAAAGAAAGTGATGATAACTATATTAGTTTCGGAAAAAGCTAGATTCAAACCAAGGAAAACAATCAGGAATAAAGAGGGGCATTATATAATGATGAATGAATAAATTTTCCAAGAAAGTGTAACAGTACTTACCTAATGAGTGAATGACTAAAAATACAGTATCAATATATGTAAGGCAAAAACTGAGAGCGGCTCAAGAGAAATCATTACTATCAAAGATGTCAGCATTCTCCTATCATAAATGAACACATTCAGCATCACTAAGGACAGAGTTGAAATTCAGATCACCATCAATCAAAGTGTATATAATGGGCATCTATAGTTACTGCATTCAACCACAGAAAACATTCTTTTTAGCTTACATTTGCCAAGACAGACAATACAAAAGCCATAAAACTCAAGACATTTTAAAACAGAAATCATATAATGTTCATGCTCAGACTACATTAGAATTACATGAGAAATTAGTAACAAAGATACCTGTGAAATCACAGGACACTTGGACATTAAGCAACATACTTCTAAATAACAATAGGTCAAAGAAGAAACATCAAGAAAATTATAAAATATCTTTAATAAATGAAAATTAAACTAAACTTTATCAGAATAAGTGGTACAGCAAAATGAGTATTTACAGTGCTATTTGTAGCATTGAATGTATATGTTAGAAAGAAAGATTATAGATCAGTCCTACAGGCTTCCATTTCAGAAAAAGAGAAAAAGAAGGCCTTTTCTGAGTTCAACATTCAGGACCTGGAGGAAAGGCAAAGAGAAGGACTAGGCTTATGGTGGTTGCAATTGGTGATGCTTTAAACCTCGGTCGATGGAAAAACAGTGATGCCAGGGGAAGAGCTCCTGTTTCAAGTGCAAGAGGACTGGACACTGAACACAAGATTGCACCAAGCTTCCTCCTGGGCCCTGCTGCATGTGTGAGGCAGATAATGACCATCCCCACTCCCAGAGATGAGCAGGGCCAGCCGAAACCCTCATCTCCTGCTCCGATGACTGAAGAAACCCAAAGGAACCTACAGTGTACCTGTGCATGGTTATCACCATCTCCTCCAAGACATTCTGGGTAATCTTAGACATCAAGGTGACCCAGTTCAACCGCTTATTGATGCAAGAATGTCTCCTATTGTCTTGATTTCATTATCTGGAAAGTTGTCCTCTAGATCTATAGAGATAGATGGGGTTGAGATGACCACTGGTCAGAAATTCTTTACTTTTTCCTCTGATGTATCACTTCTAAGGCCAAATGTTTAACCATGTGTTTTTAACTTTCTCACAGTGTCCTACTTTCTTGCTGAGAGCTTTATTAACAAAATTGGGGCAATCATCAAATTCTGGCTAAGGCCGAAATAGATTTTACTTGTTGGGACCAATTCTCCTTGACCAAATAGCATGGTAAAATTAAATGCCTGAGAGGGCAAATTCAGCTATGCCAGTAATTATAAGAAGAAAAGACTCCAGCTAATTTCCTAGCTGAAAGCAGTATTCAATCAACAAAGAGGCAGTCCATGACCCTAGAATGGACCAATGTGGCTGACAGTGTCTTTAGGAAAATAAAGCGTGCCCTTACTCAGGCCCCTTGGCTGGGAATACCTGACATAAGAAATCGATTCTTTCTCTACATATTAGAAAGGAGAGGATTCATTTTGGGGTCCTGCCTCAAAGGCTAGGACCTGAACCTCTACAGTGACATACTTTTCAAAAAAATTAGATAGAGTGGCTGTTGGATGGCCAACTTGCCTAAGAGCAGTGGCAACAGTTGTACTATCAGTGGAAACTGCAAAGTTAACTTTGGAACTGAGACTGAAAGTCTTAACTCTCCATCAGGACAGAGCCATTATGCAAAAAAAAAAAAAAAATGTTACTTGTATTTAACAGGGAAATGGTTCACTTAACATCAGGCCATGACCTTAGAACCCCCTGAGGCCATCATAAAAATGCGTACTAGTATTAACCCTGCTTCTTTGATGCCTATACGCCTATAAGCTGGCCCTTTTGTGAACAAATCATCTCCCAGTCCAATGTGAGCAGTCAGTGATCTGCCCCTACAAGACCATGAAGACTGTGGCTCACTGATTTATTAACAAAATTGCAGTAGCTTTGTCCCCGAAGGTTACTGCAAGGAAGGTTCACAGCAGATCATTTAAGCTAAATATCTTCCTCCAGGAAGCTCTGCTCAAAAGGCAAAGCCAATAGCTGTTACTTGGGCATCTGTATGAAGAAAAGGCAAAAGGTTAAATTGCGATGCAGACTCAAATATGCCTTTCTTAAAATTAAATAAATAAATAAATATGCTTTTCTGATACTACATGCTGGTGCAGGAATCTGGAAGTACAGAGGCTAAATGGCTAATAAATAATCATCTACCAAACACAGACAGAAAATTCTACAACTGTAGAGGGCACCAAACAGACAAGTCAGAAGTCTTGGGAAATCTAAAGGTTGATACAGAAGAAAAGGGGGCACCAGAGAGCCCCTTAAGACTCTAGCCTTAGTATCAGTTCCTGTGAAACCATTAAAAGCAGTCTATATTCCCCTATTTGGACTACTCCAGTGTCTCCAGAGTGACAGTAGACTTTCTTTTTACAAATAACTCAGAGAGTGGCAAAGGCCTCAGGAATAAAGTACACCTTCATTCCATCTGGTGTACCCTCAGTCTTCTGGAAAGGTACAGAGAGCTAATCTGAGCCTAAAGAGAGCTCTGCAAAACTTTGCAAAGAAATCTGAGTCATGGCTCTGATTGCTGCCAATAGTGCTAATGATGATTCATGCCTAAACCTGGGTTAAATCTGAGCCTGTTTCAGATATTATATGGGAGGCCCTTTCTATCTTCTGATACGAGAATTGACCCAGAAATCACAAGACTCTTACACTAGATCATTAATCTTGGCTAGCTACAACAGCCCATCCAATGTATGGGAACAGAGTCCTGCTAGCTCCAGTCCCAAGAGGATCACCCACTGCTCATCCTGGAGACTAAGTACTCATAAAAACTTGGAGAAAGGGGACACCTGCTGGCCAGTTAAAGTCAACATGGAAGGGACCCTTCTCCGAGATGCTTGCCACACCCATCACAATAAAGGTGGCAGGGAAAGATAATCAAATTCATTTTTCTAGAATAAAGTCAGTCTTACCTGAACTGCCTGAAGAGCAAGATCTCCCAAAAGAAGCAAGCTACTCCTGTGAGCCCCCAAAGACTTGAGATTTATCTTCAAAAAGCAAGACTCCAGGGCTCTGTTATAGCACTGCCCCTCATATTTGGGCTAAATAGAGAAGTTTCTTTCTCCTGTCAAGCAGGCAGCTCAGCGATCATTAAGGCTCTTCACTGTGGTTTCTGACAAAGTTTTTCCTTCTTCACCCCAGCCAGTGAGCTACAGCACCCCAAGGCATGTGGAAAGCACGTAATCCCCAGAAGGGAAGCTCTATAGTCCCTTCCAGCTTGAAGAAGCCATAGAAGATGGAGGCTCCACTTGCTCAGTGCCCATAAAGAATCATGGGCCTTTTAGGCAGAGCAAGATAGGAGACCAAGGTATGGAAAGGTGGCTGGGAAAGTAGGTGTGATCTGTCAGTTATAAGATCTCAGAACACATGCCCGGCACAGTGCCCAAAGCCCTGCATTGAGCTTCTCATGGGAACTCGAGCAGGTTTTCAACAGTAGGAAGACCTGCATTGGACCCCAGCACTGCCTTTCAGGATCTGTGCATACAAGTTTATGTGGGTTTCCTTAGGATCTAGACAAGATAAAAGGAGAGGTGAAGCACGAAGAGCTTGCCATGATGACTTTCCTTACAATATCCCAACCTGAATTCTCCAGGGTGCACTTTTGCCTTGCTTTTTCCTCTTTTAGTTGACCCAAACTTGCGCTGCAGAGCCAATTTTTGCTCCATATTCACTTTTACTTTTTCAAATAAATTTTGTCACAGTTTTTTTTAAAAAAGAAATAGCCAAATTCTGTGTCACAGCCAATCAACACTCAAATATTCACAGTATCTCTGTACAAAGAAAACAATCTTATTCAGAGAAAAATTAGGCGAACAATGACTTTTCAAAACAGCATCAAGAAAAACAAAATTCTTGGGAATGAATCTGATGAAGAAAGTGGAAGATTTTACAGTGAAAGCTACAGGACTCTGAAAAAGGAGATTGAATGGGACATCAAAACAAGGAAAGATATCCCTAGTTCTTTGATCCAATATAGTGAAAATGGCCATACTTGAACCAATATAGTGAAAATGGCCATACTTCCAAAACTGTTATGCAGATTTAAATATATGCAATTCAAAATACTAATAGCATTCCCCACAGAACTAGAGAAAATAACCCTAGAATTTATATGAAACTGGATGAGATTTACAATAGCAGAAGCAACTCTGGCCAACAAGGGCAAAGAAAGGGGCATCATAATCCCCAAGTGAAGTGATAGCACAAAGCCAACAAAGCTACCATGATAAAAACAGCATGTACTGGCAAAAAAAGAAAAAAAGGAAGAGAAGGCAGGGGGGAGAGAGAGAGAGAGAGACAGAAAGTGAAAAGTGAAAGAAAGAGAAAGAGAAAGAGAAAGAGAAAGAGAAAGAAAGAAAGAAAGAAAGAAAGAAAGAAAGAAAGAAAGAAAGAAAGAAAGAAATCACAGACCTGGCTAACAATGGAACAGAATAAAAGATGCAGAAACAGCTCCAAGCTTGTTCTGTTATCTTATCATTGGCAAAAGGGCTGGACATCTTCACTAGAAGAAAGATAGTATCTTTAATAAATGGTGCCAAGAAATTTGGCTTTCCCCTTGCCAAAAGTTGAACATAGAGTTGTATCTCTCACCACACACTAAATTCAAATTGAAATGGGTAAAAGATCTAAATATAAAAATAGCTAATGTGCTGGCACATACCTGTAATTCCAGCACTTGGGAGGCTGAGACAGGAGGGTCACTGCAAGCTCATGAATAGCCTTGACTACATAGTGAGTTCAAGGTCAGTGTGAACTATATTACAAGAACTTTTCTCAAAAAAACCCCAACCAACCACACGAACAAACAAAAGCACCAAATCTGCTGAAATAATAAAGATGAAGATATAGGTGTAGGTAAAGACTTTATTAATAAAACCTCAATTACAAAGCAAATATTACAAAGAATCAACAACTGGGATCACATAAAATTAAAAAGCTTTTGTGTAAAAAAAATACCACTAGCATAGTGAAAAGGCAATTTATAGAATGGGAAAGAAATTTTATCAGTTACTCCTAGGACAAAGCACTAATAACTAGACTATATAAAAAACTCAAAACATCAGACCCCCCCCCAAGATTCATATATCCAATCCAAAAATGGGCATCTGAAGTGAATAGATACTTCTCAGATAAAGGACAAACAGCAAATAAATATATGGAAAAAATATATGGAAATATGAGCATATATATATGCTCAGCATCACTTGTCACTTGAGAAATGCAAATTAAAGCAACACTGACATTTTTTTCTCACTCCAAAATGAAAGGTCACCATCAAGAAATCAACCAACAACAAATACTGGCAAAGCTGTAGGTGAAAAGGAACTTTTCTCTGCTGTTGGTGGGAATGTAAGTTGGTGCTACCATTATGGAAATCCATATGCAGATTCTTCAAAAAACTGTAACTATTAGTAAAACTTTCACTCAGCTATTTCCGTTCTTGGTATCATGCTGAAAGAGCTAAAAGCATCATACCACAGTGATATATGTGCGCCCATGTTTATAGCAGCACAATTTGTAATAGTTGAATCTTGGAAACAGCCCATACACCAATCAACAGATGAATGGATTAAAAAAGTGATATTTATATACTATGGAGCACTACTGCACCATAAAGAAACTTGAGTCTTTTGTAGGTAAATGGCTGCAACTCAAGACCATAATTTTAAGTGAGATTAATAGTACATGCAAGTTTAGTTATTAAAATTTACCCCAAGCGTGACTAGAGCAGTGTGTTTGCTCATCCCAGGGGTGAGTAATGCAGTCACTGTCCCAGGCACCACTTGAGCAA
The DNA here is from genome assembly GCA_004027295.1 of Dolichotis patagonum. Classification (NCBI taxonomy): domain Eukaryota; kingdom Metazoa; phylum Chordata; class Mammalia; order Rodentia; family Caviidae; genus Dolichotis; species Dolichotis patagonum. Next base: position 10,197 of record PVJX010002270.1, read on the forward strand.
ACATCATTTCAGCCATATTGAATAAACCTGATAAAATTGTCATTTTTATATTTTATTTATATCCTATTATATTATGCAAGTTAATGAAAAATTTGCAATTTTTGGTCACCCACATTTAAATTATTAGATTGGTGAGCTGGTTAAATATCACATTATTTCTCTTGTGTGAGAAACACTGAGGGTAAATAAGGAATAAAATAGGAGATAGGTATTGGGCAGTAAGAAGAATTTGTTCCAATGAGCAGGAGAATACAGAGCTTCAGGGAAGAGGATGGGAAAGAAAGGAAAGGGGATTTTTAAAAAAGCACAGAAGGGAAAAATGGAAATGAGGCCTCTGTTAATGGGGAGGGGAATAAGGGCTGAGGAGAGGGGAAGGGTGGGGAAATAAAGGATTAAGATATAGAATGTACAGGTACAATTCCCTCTGATGACTGTGGGCAGTACATATGGCAAATGTGAACTAATAAAAAATCATATAAAAAGAACACTATTTCCACAAGTTTAATAGCTCAGGTAAATAAGTAAACTACTTACAGATACAATTTATAAAGTCTGAGGCAAGAAAAAAGTCAATCTTCTATCTACTAAATAAAGTAAATTAGTAACTCACAACCTTCCAAGGTGGAAAGCACCAGGTGGGTACACTAGTGAATTCTATCAAACAATTATAGAAAAAAATAATGCTAATTCTTTACAATTTCCTTCAAAATACTACCTCCTACTCAATGTGCGAGGCTAGTATCAGACTAAAACATGCCACTGGATACCTGTGTGATCAGCCAAATCTGTGAGCTCGCCTGTGGGAGGTCGAGGTCCTGAGGTCTGGCTGGCCACCCTGGCAGAAGAGAGAGTCTGGGCACACTCAGACTCCCCACTCCTCGGCACACCGAGTAGAGCATCCCTGCCAGGGCCGCCCCGCTCGGAGCCGCCCCACAGTGCATCCCCGCCTTCCCTAAGCCTACTTCCGCCCTTCCTCTTCAGCCTATATATATTCCTGTACTTCCTTAATAAAATCGGATCTGTGCCATCAGCCTGATCTCCGGAGTCCTCTCTCCGTTGCCCCTTGCCAGTCCCCTGCAGCCCCAAAAAGGCTGCAATTGCCAGCGTCAAATCCTGGCAAGGATGAAGGAACAGACACACTCATCCTTTACTGGTGGGGATAAAAATTGGTGCTTCTACCTTGAAAGACAGTTTGGCACTGGGGATTTAGCTTAGCAGCACAAGTACCTGCCTGGCAAGGCAGAGGTCATGAGTTCAATCTCCGGTACAAAACAAACAAACAAACAAACAAACCAAAAAAATGGTTTGGCAACTTTTTAGAAAGCTCATGAGATATTCTCGCCAAACTGTGTGCTTGAGTGTTTGCCCAAATGAATTGAAAAATTCTGGACATGGGAAAATCTGAATGAAGATACTTGTAACAGCTATGTTCATAGTTGCGAATTTTGTGTGAAATCAAGGTGTTGTTTAGTAAGTTGATGGTAAAATGAATTGGTCTATCTGAACAATAGAACAATTCTTTGTGTGAAAAAGAGATGAGCTATCAAGCTATGAAAAGGCGTGCAGGAAAAAAATTCAAATTACTAAGTAAAAATAGTCAGTCTGAAGTGATTCTGCCTGATTCCACCTACCTGACATTCTAGAAAAGTCAAAATGATGTGGAGTGAAAAGTGCAGACGTGTTATGTGTTAATAAGGGACAAATGGATAAACACATAAGGGGAGCACAGGGGACTGAATGGTGCTGTAAAACAGGACGCTTGTCATCATGTTTTATTCAAATACACCATGGAAGTAGTGTGTCGTCATGTAAATGATGGATTTGAGATAATAATGACCTATCAACTAAGTGTTTATCAATGCTTTGTTCTGCTCTGCTGCTAGTGTGCAGTATGGAAAGTATCTACATTTTCCTCTCAAGTTTACTTTGAAATTAAAACTACTCCCTAAAATAAAATCTACTAAAACCTAAAAAGTGAAACTACTGATATTTATGAGAAAAATATTTTAAAAAGAAATCAATATCAGGAAAAAATTAACAATATCATAAATGAAAGAAAAATATCAATATAAATGCCATAGACATCTAAAGAATATTATAAGAACATTATGAACAACTACTTGCCAATAAATTTGATAGTTAAATGAAACAAGAAAATTGTTTGAATTAAACTTCATAAATCATCTAAGGATGAAATGATAACAAAGCTATAGAATTCTTTCTGAAAAAAATATAAGGGGAAGAAGCATTTTCCAATTCATTTATGAGACAAACACTACCTTGGCTCCATGATGAAAAGGAAATGATACATGTGAACAATACAAGTGGTAGCCAAGGGCCATGAGGGCATCGCGTGCACTTAGAGGTGGCAAGTCCAAACTAATACTCACTGTTGTATGACATGAACACCAGAGTTCCAGGATTTGCAGTGACAAAAGAAATACAGAGTACTTTGTTATTATTTCATAGTGATTATAACATTGTAAATATTGGTAATATTCAGATCAAATAAAATATCAACGTTAATTTTAATGATCTCTTTTTAGTTTTCCTAATGTGACTATAAGAGAACATTAAAATACATATGTGCTTTTTACTATATATTTATTTGATGATGCTGTAAACTGAGATTTCTCATAAATACCAGTACAAAATTTCTAAAAAACCAACGAGTTGAATTTAGACATACACAAAAACAAGGACCTAACAGAATGAAGTTTATTATAGAAATGCAATATAAGTCAACATTTGAAAATCAATCAGTATAAGCCACCATATATTAATAGGCTAAAGGAGAAAAAAAAATCATTTCAATAGGGCAGAGAAAATATCTTTAAAAATTTAACATCTTTCATGGTTTAAAAATGTATAAAAAACATAATTATCTTCAGCTTTATGAAAGTTATCTTATGCTTTATAGATTCTACAAATACATTTCACACTTTATGGTGAATTACTGGATACTTTCCCTTGATAAGAGAACTGGAGAATGCTATTCTTACTACCCTATCAGCATATAATGGAAAGAAGTTCACCAATAAGATAAAAAGCAAGGAAAATAAATGTTAAACAAATATAGTTGAAAAACAAATGTAATTGTCTTTATTAACAAATATATAATTATCTCTGTAGAAAATAAAGTATCTACAGTAAAGATTCTGGAACTAACTCAGTTTAGTAAGGCTGCAGGATATTAAGACAACATACAAATTGAGGGCATTTATATAGATTTGAATGAGTTAAAATTGGAGTTTTTCTCTTTTGAGACAGGGACTTCCTATGTCATTCAGGTTAGTCTTGAACTCACTATGCAGCCCAGGCTGGCCTCAAGCTCATGGTAATCCTTCGACCTCCGTGTCTCAAATGCTGGGATTATAGGCATGCATCACCATGCCCAGCTAAAATTGAAAATTTAGAAGTGTCACTTTCCATAGTACAAAATGTAGAATAAACATAAATCTAATAAAATGTGCTATACTTAAGAACTACAAGGCATTGATGAAGGAAATGAAGCAGACTAAATTGAAGGTATGTACTAAGATTAGATGACTGTGTTTGTATTTTGTTCATTTTATCTTGACTTATTTGTACATTCAGAACAATTCCAAGTGTGTAGTGGGTTTTATTTAATAGAAATCAACAGTCTGTGTGGAGGACCACCTAAAGGACTCTCCTTGAAAGAACAGCAGTTATCTCCATTTTGGCTAAACTGGCCCTATCTCCATGTATCGATATGTACAGAGCTGGCTGGGCTATTTCTTTTTCCCTTCACTTGGCTCTAAGCAATCTAAATTGGGCTGACTGAGGAGCTGATACATAATCTTTGAAGCTAGGTGACAGTTTATAGTTGCTGTCTCCCGACTCAGTGCTCTAGAAAAACACGGTTGAGCCCAGCGGTATGGAGAGGCATGCTCCATGTTGTCGATTGGGATTGAGCACTGAGATAAGAGCCTATAACTTCCCAGGGCAGGAAAGATTCTACATCAGAACTGAAGCACTGACCCCAACATTGGGTACTTCCTGAATTGTGTTAGTAGGTGTCATGGTTTATGTCGGTGGCCCCTAGGCCTCATGTATTTGCATTATGCATTTGTGATTGGTTCATTGTCTAGTGCTTGGATTGGTGCTGTCAGTGCTACACAGGCCTAGGGGGTGGAGCCAGGATGTGATGTAATGACAGGAAGAAGGTGTGTCTCTCTCTCTCTTGCCGTTCCCGCTTGCGGTTTGCAGCCGCCATGAACTGTGGCCCCGCCATGCCACCCTGCCTTGGAGCCAACTGAGTATGGACTGAAACCTCCAAAAACTGTAAGAAATAAACCTTTCCTTTCCCAACTTTGGGCATCAGGTATTTTGTCTCAGCAATGAGTAGAAAGTAACTAAGACAGTAGGTTACTCTGTCTGCATGTCTTTCCCTTTGCATATTGCAGAGGTGATCTCAGGCCTCTTACTAGCTCAGCTCACCACACTCACCTACTTCCCACCACTCGCACTGTCACTCATCCTTGAGCCACGTCACTCATGAAGAATTAATAAAACCTGTGTTAGGCCCTGGGTCATGACCTTTCTTCTGGTGAGCCGTCATCCTGGTTAGACTTAGGACTCCTTGGCTCCCTATAACTATAAATATGTTTTAGTGTCTTTATTCTCACCTTGGGCTACATTGGAATTAACTTGCTAGAATTCCAATAACTTTCTTTTGGAACTATGGATATAAACTTCCTGGATTGAGACAAAGACCAAGAAGGGATCTCTCTAAGACTGGGTCAGGGAGCCCAGCAACACAGTGAGGTCCTGAGTTTGATTCCCAGTATCAAAGGAAACCCCCCACAAAAATCAATAGGCTAATTCTAAAATTTACATGACAATTCCGTGCAACTACAATAGTTAAAATGTTTTTGAAAAAGAATAAAGTTGTAGGACTCACACTATCTGACTCATTTTATAGTTAAGACAATGTCTTAAGCCAAAAAAAAAAAATACACACACAGATCAATACACAAAATAGGGAATCCAGAAGTGCATCCACACATAATATGGCCAATTTATTTTTGCACAATGCCAACATAATCCTAAGAAGTATTTATCTTTTGACAAAACATTCCTAAGACAATTGGATATCCAAAATGATGAACCTTGACTATTACCTGTCATGATAAAAAATCAACTCAAAATAGATCATAGACTGTTATGGCGTGTGACTAGATGTCCCCTAAAAACCTGATGCACTTAGAGCTTTTCAGAAGTGCCTGGATCTAGACTGTATGACACTGAAATTAAGTGTGTGACACTGGGATCAAGGGTGTGTGATTACTAAATTAGTCCACTGATTACTTTGGCATAGTTCTGGGTAAGATTAATGGTGCCCACACTCTGGGCACCTTAAGGGCAGGGCTTGGATGAAGTATAAGGGAAGAAAGAAGGTCATTGCTCTATCAATTGCCATTTGCTGCTTTGCTGCCTTCTGCCTGTCTCGAACTATTTCTGGTTCAGAAAAAAGATGGCAGACCTGTAGGCAGCAGGATATGGAGCCTCTCTGAGAGAGACAGCTCAGATGCCAGAATAGAACATCGTGGAGAGATCTAGACAGAGGGAGATGGATTCTCTCAACCCAGGAAGAAACCGAAGGGAAACAAGCTGCTCAAATACAAAGTCCTAGGGCTAACATTAGAGAAGCTAAGATTGGTGAGCATGGTGCTCTCCTGGAGCCACCTGAATTTGTGCCCAAGACCAGCAGGAGCACCTGAACCTGTGCCGATTTGACTGGCTTGAGCGACCCCATACATGGAGCTGAGCCACCCTGTGCACAACTCTTTCAGAGGCACTGTGCATTCGTGCTGCAGCTGTGCTGAAGTCAGAGGTCAGGGAGCCCAGTGGAGGGTGGAGCCAAAGAGGGAACAGCATTAACCCACGGTGAGTGCTGGGAGTAAGATGCTCCCACAGGAAAGGGTTGACCAAATGGACAACATGTTGGAATCAAGCAGGATGGGCCGGTCTGGGAATGGCAGTGACTTCAGTTGGTTGCTTCCCTACCAGAGCAGATTGGTGGGATCTGTTTGACCTGGGTCACAACCCTGGCCAGGACCCAGTAAGTCATTCCAAACCGACTCCCTACGCACAGCATGCACTGACACAGTGAAGGCCCACAAAGGTTGGCTGGCTCAGAGGGGAGGGGCCAGCATACACTGCCCCTGCCTGCACCTCAGTGTCTGACAACAGACTGGAGAGGGCAGAAACCCCTAGCCTGTGTGCTCCGGAAGAACCATAACCAACAAGAAAAGGGGCTGGGAACTCTACTGTACACTTGTATGGAAGAAACCAAAAACATGACCAGAGAAAGAAATAAGAAAAGTCCCCAACCCCCAATCCTGAGAATATTGATCCAAGAGAGTTAAATACAAAAAAGATTGAAGGCAGCAAATATGCAACATCAAACATGGCATCAGTGGACGTAAAGAGATATCTTCAGGACCTCATAGATCAGCTTAAGACTGAAATATTAATTCAAGTTAAGCAAAATATAACTGGATTAATAAAAGAAATGCTAAGCACCTCTCAAAAAGACACAGAAGGAAGAATGGAGGAACACAAAAGAAGGAGAGAAACATTCAATGAAGAATATAAAGAAAACCTAGAACACATGAAGCAGATTCAAAGAGATTACAGGAAACTAAAAACTCCATTGAAAGCTGGCAAAACTGCTTGAAAGAAACTAAGGATAGACTGTCAAAACTTGAAGATAGGTTTGCAATATATATGATCATGAAAGGAAAGATCTCTTAAAAATAACAAGGAAACAGGCAGCAACAATACAAAGGCTAGAAGACAACAAGAGAATCTATAACTTAAGAATAAAAAATGTGAGTGAAGAAGCAGGGGTAAAATCAAAGGAAATACAAAGGCTATTCACAGAAATAATTATGGAAAACTTCCCAAGCATAGCAAAAGGAAATGATATTCAGATGTATGAGGCATACAGAATTCCAGCCACCTACAACCAAAACAGAGCTACACCTAGACACATAATAATCAAGATCCCAGAAATTCAATATAAGAACAGAATATTAAAAGCCATCAGAGAAAATAAACAGATCACCTATAAAGGAAAACCCATCAAAATCACAGCAGACTTCTTGACACAGACCATCAAATCAAGAAAAGCTTAAAGCAAAGTAATTCAAGCCCTGAAAGAAAATAACCTCCAACCCAGATTGATGTATCCTGCAAACCTATCACTCAAAATTAATGGAGAAACAAGATGCTTCCATGACAAAGAGGGACTGGGAGAATTTGTGACCACCAATCCAACCCTACAAAAAATACTGAAGAACATTCTAGAGAGAGAGAAAAATAATGCGAGGATTTCAGGAATAGTTCATTGAGGCAGAGAGGCCTCAATGAATGGGGAAGACAGTAGAATTAAAGAGAAAAATAGACAACCAATGGCAGAAAAATAGAATAGCAGAACTGAGGCAGAGAAGGTTGGCTGTAATCTCTAACATAGATGGACTTGATATACTAACAAAAAGAAACACAGGTAGAGTAGATCAGGAGATAGGGTCCATTGAGATGCTCTGTATTGGAAACATAATTAACCTGAAAGAGGGTTTATGGACATAAAGTCAAATATGAGAAAACAATGCTCTATGGGACAGGCAACCAAACAGAAATAGGGGCAACTCGACCAGCACCTTCAGATAGGTTGAAAAGACATGATAATTTTGTGCAGTAGAGAACTACTCAACTACAATGAAAGAAAACCTTAAGGCTTTTATAGGTAAAGGAATACAACTTGAGATCAAGCCCAGGAGTCAGAAGGTTCAGAACCAGTTAGGGTAAATAGCATGTTGCTCCCCTCAATCTAACAACTGAGGGAGTTAGGGGGACCCAAAATGGGCAGTGCACCCTGTGGGAGTGAAAGGGGAGGACTTGTCTAAAAAAGGAAGGTCGATGATATTGTTAACAGGGTAACAAGATTTAAAATCTACATTATTCTCACCACTCTATTTAGATTATATTCTGTTCCAGTTTGTCTATTTATATTAGATTTGAGGGCACGGTCAGCTATCCCAAAAAATACCAAGACATATTAATTTACTATTAGCTTAATCTGAAGCCCTGTATAACTTACACTGCCTTATCTGGACTGATCTTATTTGAATCTGGTTTGTTAGATTGCTGTTTTGTATTGACCAATTTTATTCAAATCTGTTACGATTGATAGTATCAAGTCTAAGAGTATAGGCAACTATACTGAAGATGACAAGACTCACTAAGATACCCACTCTGGTTTGATTATTACCTGCTTTTGAAGTCTTATAATGTCTCCAATGTTTTGTTTTTATTAATGTTGTTATATACTGCTGAGACATCATAGCAACCATTGTAGATCACCTTACATTGCAGTTTTATATGTCTTTTTCGCTTCATGTTTTTGTAGGAATTTGTTTTGTTTTGTCTTGCTTTGTTTTGTTTTTCCCTCTAATACAGAAAGGATAGATATACATGTAGAGACTCATGCATGCATAGAACTTATAAACAGTTTATGAGAACCAATTATATAACGCATGATGAAATGAACAACTACTTTGAAGAAAAAGAGACACTACAGTACCCAGTGCTGATTCTGTAGTGTCATGATATGAAATCCAGCAATACTATCATTCATTGTTCAGAGTGATTTTAGCTTGTTTTGTTTTGTTTAAGTTCAACATACATGAAGGTATGGACAGCTGTTTTGAAGAGAATGAGAGACACTATGACAGCCATTCTTGGCTTCCCTATTATCTGGTCTTGAAGACCTAAAATGCCTTCCTCATCCTATTCAGATCCATTCCATACTATGTTGTTTCATGTGAACTCTCTTTATGTGAAGATATGGACAACTATTTGGAAAAAAACAAGAGTCAATATGATAGTGAAGATCTCTGATTGTCTTGCTTTGAAATTCATGTCTCTTACATTGCTTTCTTGTTATGCTTTCTTGTGTTCCATTTTGTTCTGCTTTATTGTGTTTAATTTTACCCTTCTTAAAATAAAAAAAGAACTATTTCTCTTTTATGATGGCCCTGTGCCATGCCACCCTCCTTGGAGTAAACCAACTTTAGATGGAAATCTCTACAAAGTGTGGGTTGAAACAAATCTTTCCTCCTTTAATTTTGGGTTTCAAGTATTTTGTCTCAGCAATGAGAAAAGTAACAAAACATATAGACCTAAATGCAAAAACCAAATGTATAAAATTTCCATAAGAAAAATCTCCTTGCAACCTTGAGTGAAGCAAATATTTTTTTTAGATAAAACACAGGAAGCATAAATTACAAAAGAAAATCAGTGACTTGTACTTCACCAAATTTGAAAGTGTGTGCCCTGTGAACAGCACTGTTAAAGATATTAAAAGATAGGAAAGATGAGAAAAATTACTTATAAATATATATCTGATAAGAGACTGATATTTGGAAAATCACAAGGCTTTTTTACCGCCTAGCAGTAAGAGAACAAATAACCCAATAATAAATGGTAAAAGACCTATTCGGCATTTCAGCAGAAAAGAGAAATGGATGAGTAGCACAAAAAAGGTGCTGAACATCACTAGTCATAAATAAATGCAAATTATGGCTACAATAATTTACAAGTAAGCATCTGCTAGAATGCTTTCACTTCAGAGAAAACCCGACCCTAACATCTGCTTGTAGGGGACAGCCAAAGCTGGAGATCAATCACACGTGTGGGGCTAAAGCAAGGCCAGCGTGAGACATCCCAAGCAAGCCACATAAACAAGTTGTTTCAGCTCCAAAGAGTCAAAGTGCCCGGGCCAGCAGGGCAAACAAGTTGCTAGGCAGTGGGGTTGAAACTGACATCCACCTCCTGAGTGTGTAAATAAATGTGGAGCAGTTCCCCCATCAGGTGAGAGGGCTCCACCTGACCTCAGCTTTCATCTCTTTACTTTCCCATCCTCTCACAGTTCTTCCCCCTGGGAATTTTGAGGGCTGCACTGGCACCTGGCAGATGCCCACAGAGCAGCCCACTCCAGGGCTCTCACCGATCCTCATTGGGCATGGGCAGTCAGTACAGCCACTCCAACAAACAACTTGGTTTGTTCCTTATCATGTTGAAACTCCACTTCATACTCTGCCAAAAGACTCATTCCTAGGTGTTTGCACAAGAGAAAGAGAAACATCGATGTACAGTAAAACTGTACAGAATTATTTTTAGTGACTTTATTTGCCAAAATTTAAAATTGTTCCAATTTTCATTAACTGGAGAGTTGATACATTGATTTTAGTATAGCCTAACAGTGAAGTAGTTGTAAAAATAACCACAAAAGAATAAACTACTGATAGTGATTCAGTATAGATGAATCTCAGATGCTCAGTGCTATGTGAGAATCTCCAGGATCAAAGCATTCTAGAAATAGCAAAATGCTAGGGAATGAAAAGATGCCAGCCTTTTCTAGAGACTACAGTTAGGTGTATGGAATTAGCTACAAATGGGCAGAGAGGACTTTATCTGGTTGTGAAAATACTGTACACCTGTATTATGTCTATAAACATACAGGTATATATGCTTATCCAAATTCATTAAACTGTACCCTAATAAATGTGGGATTTATTGTTGTAAATTGTAGTTCAATACCTGATTCTAAAAATTAAGAAACATATATAAATGAAATATATTTATTTGCTTAGTGTTTCAATAGGACCTTGTGTTACACAATAGATTTGTGTTTATTACCTAACAAAATTGATGTTTTATATTCAAATCCATAAAAAATTAAATTGTACATTTCAGTCTCATAAAAATACAGTCTTGGATAACTTTGAAAAGAACATTCTTTTATAGGAAACAAACCTACATAAATAAATCCTCATACTGTTACAAAAGTAGGCCCATAACTGTTTAATTTTAAATGCTCAACTGTTTGAATCAATAATGCATAAGTGAATTAATCAACAATGAGAATATTAATGAGCTGAGATAAATGTTCTAGAGAGATCTTTTCTTACTAGGGGTGTTTGCTAAAAACTGCATAATAAGTTTTTGTGTAAATAAAAAAGTGATTTTAATAAAAAGAAACCATTTGTTTTAAAGACGTAAGACAATATTGGAGGGAAGAAAACACTTTGTTTGAGACAGGGTCTCACTGTGTACTCCAAGCTGGCCTGGAACTGGGGCCAATCCTCCAGCCTCAGCCTCTTAAACACTGGGGACTATAGGTGTGTGCCATCAGGTCCCACTAAAGGAAAATTTTTGAATATTCATATTGAATAAAAAAACTCCGACTTTAAGTCCAAATTCATTGAGATTTCATCACACCATGTTACTCTTCAGAGTAATTATCCAAATATTTCTTTCATTTAACCCTACTGAAGACATATTTTAAAATAATAGCCAGCATTTATTCTGACCATGTACCTGACATTCTTGTAAGCATTTCCCATGTATTAACTCATTTATTTTTAATGTCAACCCTGTTATCCAGATGGCGATTATATCCATTTGGCATCTGGGGAGTCTGAGGCTGAGGAGTTTATAAAACTTCTGTCCCAGAACTATTTAAAGGTGAATCTGAATTCAAACTCAGGAAGCCTCACATTTCAGTTATCTGTGATTTGCTAGATGCTTATACAATAGCGGCAATCACTATACTATTTCCTTACAGCTTACACAGGATTCCGACAGTGTGGGTCCATGGGCGCGGAGAGACTACCTTTAATGTTGTGCAAAGCCTCAAAGGTGGCCCTTTCCTATGTTTCAAAGCCAGCTTGGGTACTTTTCTCCATGGTTTCTCCAAATGCTGAACCCTTGTAAGCTCATGTCCTTGCCCAGCAGGGGTGGCATTAGCTGAGAACAGCACCCTCTGTCTCCTCTCTAAAGGAGAGGGCACCTCTGTCACCATCCCAGCATGGTCACGAAAGGACAGTGCCCCTTCTTGGCTCTCTCCATCTTCCCTCCCATTAAGGATTCTTGTTATAAGACTTTCTTCGGTCCTGTTAACCATCGCCTCTCATTGAAATGTAATTTCAGTGCAACTGTACTGACAAGTGTAAATTTATCCTTAACTTTCTTCTCCTATAGTGCAAAGAGAGCCAAGTAACCTAAACTTCTACAGTCTCATTTCCTCCCCAAGCCTCGTGGTTCGTCGTCTTTCTTCTTTCTTGTTAGAACTGACCCTTCTCAGGTGACACTTAGGAGTAATTTTCAGGTCCACACCCCCTGCCCTTTGCAGGAAGCACCTTCATTCAATGGCATGGTGTCAACTATCCGATTAACCTGACTAACATCACCCTTATTCTGCTTCTCACTTGCCACTGGAGCGGACATGGTGCTTGAGGACACATACCTTAGGATACTTGGCCATCCATCAGGTTAAGCAAGATGTTCTATTTGACACAAAACCTATTTCTCTCCCTTCTTTTCAAATATCTATCACAATCAAAATTGTTTAAATTTCTTTCTTTTTTTTTCTTTCAATATTAGAGACCAAATGTAGGGTCTTCACACCAAGAGACATCTTGGTCCTTTTAATTATGAATAGTAGTATTTTAATCTTGAGATAGTGTCTCATCTAGTGTCTAAGTTACCAAAGCTGGCCTTGAACTCTCCCTCCTCCTTCCTTAGGGTCCCTGAGTGCTGGGATACAGGCATGGGCCACTGGATCCAACTAAAAGCAGACATTTGACTTTAACAGTAATCTTCCTCTTTTTAAGATGTGTAATCTTAGCCTTGTTTACCTTTCCTTCATATTGTTTAAATGGGCCTGTCTCTCTCTCTCTTTCTCTCTCTCTCTCTCTCTCTCTCTCTCTCTCTCTCTCTCTCGTGACTGTTGGGCTGTCTAGTCCTTCAAATCTTCAATCCTGAATTGTGTTTCTCTTCATGAGTGACTAAAACAAATTAGTATGCTTATATTTTTAGAGTATATATTTTTAATTTGGGTCAAGCTAGCCATCTTTTCCTTAGGTCATATAATTCTTTGGTCCTAGTAATCACACTCCCTATCCTATCCTTACCACAGAGGAAATAAGACCTAAGTCCAGTGAATCACAGTATCCACCCATTCCCAAATTATTGTGACTGGATCAAGACTGGTCACCAGACTCAAACCAAGCAATTAGAACTCAGCCTTGAAATGACTGATGAACCTGTGAGAGACAATGTTCTATAGCATTCAGGAGTCACAAGAGTAAGTAGTCATGATATTCAAGTGAAAAGATGGCTACATGTACTCAAAAGAGAAAGAGAAGAGACAGCACACAAAGTATATCATTTAGGGACTGAGGATTTAGCTCAGCTGCATAAGCACCTGCCTTGCAAGTGTGCAGTCATGAGTCCAATCACCGGTACCAAAACAAAACAAAAAACCCCAAATTGTATCATTTAAGCACATTGATTAAGGTATATACAATGCCAATGGCTCCTTTAGACTTCTCAGTTGCAGCAGCTAATCCACTCAATTTTACATGAAAAATTTTGTGTTGGAGTTCAATGACTTACAAGTCAGATTCTATTCACTCTGCATTCTGAATGCCTGCATTCTGTGGCTTAATACACAAGGTCATTTATAGGCTCTAGAGACCAAGTTGAGTCAAAGCTGTGCAGCAGTTCAGTCTGTTCAGAAGAAGTTACAAATGTTATTAACCCAGAGCTTCCCAGTATTTTCACAGAAGGGACCACAGCTGATTACAACAGAGTAGCATACTTAGCAATGACTGCATCAAGTGGAGTTTTGAAACTGACCAACTGTGCTATTAATTTTGTACCTGAGGAGCAAAATCTACAATCATGTAACAGAATCGATCATAAATTGGGAGCCTGCATGCAAAGCGTTTCCCCTTGGTAGAGCGATTTAACCCTGGGGTGGGGAAGTTTGAGAAGGACAGTGGGTAAAACAAAGACAGCTGGGAAGGAAGTCAAAGCCACGCTGGAGGACAAAGGAGGATCACGCAGACTTTCGGAACTAGGGAAGAGGGCGGAGGAGGAAGATGAAGGAGTGAGCAATGATCATCTGAACTTGGTCTCTGAGTTTGGGGGATAGGGTCAGTTTTCTGAGGCTGGTGTTCTCCCCTGCTGTATAATACAGAGAAGAAATGATAAGAAAAAAAGAAAAGTGAAATGAAAAAGAAAAAATAAAAACAGAGAACAGGGTCGGTTCACTCACCTGCTTCTCCTCCATGTCTTTGTCCCCAAGCATGAAGCTGGGTCACCTAACTCACCAGCTGGTGGCTCCTGTTGCTGCTGCTGACTTCTCCTTGTCTCTGTGCACCCTGTCAGGACCTACCCTGTGCTGGCACTCCTTCCAGTCCTGGGCCGTCCCTGTCCCTGCAGTCCGCCTGGATCTCAGCAGTGATGGGCGGGGCCGCCCTCCATGAGGGCCACCTGGGTCGCAGACACTGTTATTTTCAAGTGAGAAAACCTAGTACCTAGTGGAATATCTCTCTTCCATGGAACTTCTTCAAGCACACACAGAAAAATAGATTAAATCGTGTTTGGCTGTCGGTCTAAACTGAGACTGCTTCTTTACCTGTTTTCGCCTATGAGCTTTTAGCTAGAATCATGAGATTCATGGCATTAACTAACTTAATTTATTGGAAAAATAAAACAGAAGATGATGGAAAGAGAAATAAAAGCTGAAAGAATGTTCAAAATGTTTAGCACAAATGAGTGAATGTTCTAAAATAGCAGTGAAAACACGGGAGACACTGGAAATTGTATTACTAGAGAGCAGTGAGAAGCCATCGAGGTCATTAAGACACAGGACTCCGAGGTTAAAGCCTTATAAAGCTGAGATAGTGAAGTTCCTGACTGCTTTGCTGCGGGGCGACATAACTGAAGGTCACGTTCACGAGATTAAATGTGTGAAAAACAGAGCTCCCTGTGAAAAGGATAACGCCTGCTAATGTGAGGCAGATCAGGGTGCGGCAGTAAGTTAGCAAACAGGGTTACTGCGTGAATGTGCTACAGAGCGAGCCACAGGCAAAGACCAGGGCTGTGCGAGGGAAGACAGAACTACGAGCAAAGGAAGGAAACTCAGCAGGCAAATGTCCGGTGAGTTAAGTCTGGGGACAACCTTAAAAACTGCAGTATGGGTGCAAAATCTGGTGCAGGAATGAATATTGACAGGAAAAGATATCATAACAAATTGTAAATACATGTATATATTTACAAGTATCCAGGAAAACGTAACAATGACTAATGGCTTAATGCACCTATATGGAAAATTTCTTGTACTTTTTTTGCTGGACAATATTTGACTGTCTTCCTACGTGACAGACTTTTTGTTTTGTTTTCGATGCAGTCTATGTTGCCAGACTGACTTTAGACTGTTGGCTCAAGTGATCCTCCTGCCTCAGCCCCCTGAATAGCTGGGACTACAGCCACATCCCGTATACAAGGCTTTTTGCAATAATATTCTCTGTACAAAATCTAGAAAGTCTTTTTTCCTTTAGTGTTATTGATCAAATATTTTTCCTATTGATACTTTAGAAGAGTTTCTCCTTTTCAACTCATATAATTAGTGGGTAATACATATATAATGATTAAGATGACTGTCAAGTTTGGGAATCTTTTACCAAGTGTCTTTCTTGCATTAACTAATACAAATTTTGTTGCTCTTTGCAGTACTGCTAGAGGCTAAAACTTTACAAATAAGCATTTTGATAATTCTATTTTTCATAGTTTCTATCAAAAGAAAAGAGAATGCATGATATTTTCATAATCACATGTCCTGCTATTATGCTTTCCATCTAGGTGTTCCACACAGCCTCGTGGGCTCCTAGGTGGAGCTCCTGGGAGATGCCTTATCACAAGGGCATGATATTCACCAGCTGATTTGTCCACTGATGAATTTACTGATAAATGTGACTTGGGAAGTGAAGCCTGGTTGAGGGAGGCAGGTCACTGGGGGGGGTGGCCCAGAAGGGTCTATATTTCTCCCTCTTCCCTCGATCCTTCCCTCTGCTCCTGCTGCCCGGCCATGAGCTGTCTCTCTACTACTAGGCCTTGTGCGGAAACCACTACAAACTGAGCCAAAATAAACCTCTCCTACTTACAGTGGTGGCTGCTGGGTACTGTGTCTCAGTGACGAGAAAGTAACTGAGGTAACTGCTTGTGAATATCCTATTTACAAGAGACAGTTTTTTCCTAAGTATTATGAAAACAAAATTCTCTCATTATCTACAAAATGATTGGAAAAAATTCCCACAGCACAGTTTATAATTCCACCATTTCACACTTCTTTTCCTTTCACTATGTATATATTTCCATGTGGGCCTTTTTATATTATGATGCAACATTCTTATCATGAAACAAACTGTAGCTCTGGTGGCTGAAAATAACTTACTATTCTGAGAAGCGATTGGGTACCAAAAAGTTTGTCTCACTCAGCCCAGAATAAAGTATCTCCAACATATCTATCCCTAATCTACACCCCCATGTCTCTGCCACTCCAAAGTAACCCAAGAGACACTGGAAGAAGATGTAACATGTAATATAATGTAACTTAGCACGGTATTGCTACATTAGGTTTCTCTGTTTTACAAATTCATAATCAGGTGAAAAAATTCCCAGACATCTCCCAGGACTGTGCAGCAGGGGACCCCAGACCTTAATGGTAGATATGTGTTTGCTCTGAAAAATACGGTTGCAAGAAGTATAGCATGCAGTGTTCTCTTTGTCAAATGAGCAAAAAGCTTGCAGAACACCCTCCATTGTAAAAACTGTGAGATTCAGTATGTAAATCGGCAAGTGCATGTATGCTCTGTTAGGATTGTCATACAACAGCACAAAGCAAGTAGCTTACACAGATACTAACTTTTCCACTGCCTCTGGACATCAAATCTAAGGCCAAGGTGCCAGCTGGACGGGTCTTCCTGGGCTTGCAGATGGACCTTCTCCCTGTGTCCTCTCCTCATGTGCATGTGTCTCTTTAGTCTGTTCCTTCTGTAGGAGGATGCCCATCTTAATGGATTAGGGCCTGACCTTTACAACATCATTTAAGCTTAATAACCCATCTCCAAACACAGTCGCAGCAGAGGTGAGGGTTTAAAATGTGAATCTAGGGGAAGGAGTGGAGTCTGTTCTTGACATGCAGGAGACACAGCCAGGTTCGTGGTCAATCATAAAGCAAACACTCACCCCCCAGCCCTGAGACACAGAGCAGCACCATCGCAGAGGGCACTCTGTGAACACACCGGCCCCCCAGTCCGCCTCTGATCGTGTCTTTCCTTAACCACCGGGAACCACCTGCTTCATTTCTGTGATAGTGACTTTCTGTAGCCTGGCCCCCAGTGGAAGCAGCTGTGTCACGCGAGTTGGTCGGCCTTGGAAATTTGTATAATGAAACTGGGTTGCTAATACGTTATTTTGAGTCTTGTTTTTTCTGTACATTTTCTATCTGAGAATCATTGTAATGCACTTAGTTTGCTCATGTTGTTCAAAGATGAAATGTCAAATACTTAGATTTAGAAGTCTCCTTCATGTTTAATTAATTCTGCTTTTGTAGTGTGAAAATAGCACAAACACAAAAATAGGTGGATGTGGTTGTTAGAATAAATCCTTCTTTGCACAAGCAAGCAGGCAGCAAGTGTGCAAGCTGTAGTTTGTTGACTTCTGAAATATAACATTTACCCTGCATGATATTAGTTATTAATAATTTCTTCCTTTCTCTCTTCATTGATCTCAAAGATTTTTCTAATATTAATAGTATTTACAAATAAAACTAACTTTTGAATTGACTGATTCTCTGGCCATAGTTTTTGCCTCCCTAGATTAGTCATACTTTTCTTGCAGAAAATTTGACTTCCCATTATCTCTTGACTTCTATTATTGTTGCTAATTCACCTGTGATAAATCTGTTGCTCTTTGAAGGAAGTATCTCATGCTTTGACTGTGTTTAAGAAATTCTATTTGTCTGTTATGTTCTATACTCTTACTAGAATATCTTTAGATATTAGAATTAAAAATATGAATTTTTACTAGAGATTCTTTAGGATTCTGGAATGTTTTTCACCATTTCTGAAAATTTCTCTGCTAGCATTTTTATAGCTGACTCTGCCTTTTTCTCCCCTTTCCTTTAGAATTCTGATTACATATATATTTTTCTGTTGTTCTCTTACTTATCTTCCCTACCATTGTTGCTTCTTTTTACTTTTTTGTTCTTCTTTCTACACAGTTTTCTGACTTATTTTCCAGTTCATTTATTTGCTCTTCATTATGTCTTATGAGCTTTTAAATCTATGTATTAAATTATTCTATTTCAAAGATAGCAGTCCAATCTTCATTTCTTATTTCTGTTTGATACATTTATCAGAATGCTAAATTTTTACAGTTTCTTTTCTTGGCAGATAGAGAAAATAATGCCTTTTTCTTTCTTTATACATAGTGTAACCTATTTTCATAGTCTAAGTTTCATAAACGGTTGGTAATTCTAAGAGACCCTGAAATCCCAGTACAAGGAAGGCCGAGGCAAGAGAATCATTGCAAGTTCAAGGCCAGCCTGAACTACATAGTAATACTGTCAAAAAAAAAAAAACTTTATAGATCTGTTAATGGTTTTGTTTTTGACCTTTTTTGTTCATTTTTTGTTTTCTTTTTCCTATGTATTTAGTTATAATGTCTTTGAAACATTTCTTGAGGGTTTTTGAGTTCTGAGAAAAAGAACCATTCATACATAGGATGCCTATGAGAACTATTTTTTTTTCAGGCACTTAAAAATTAAACTTATGACAAAAAGGGCTTTTAGTGTTTTTTGTGTTTTGTTTTTACTTTTGCTTTGGCCACTCAGATGAAATGAATTTGGCCTAGAATCTCCATTTACAATGCCACAACGGCCATTTCTCTTAATAGCTTACTTATAATGCATGTAACTTGCTTAGAAATTGCTTAGGGTTTGAAGATGGAGCTGCTAGAAGATGATGAATCTCTGCTCAGCTTGCAAGGCCATCTCTTTTTTTTGGTACCGGGGATTGAACTCATGACCATGCACATTGAAGGCAGGCGCTTGTGCCACTGAGCTAAATCCCCAGCTGTGGCCAGGGTACTTCCCATAAGCAGTTGCACATTTTAGTGAAAAGATAAACAAATGCTTCCAAAGAAAAAAATTACCTCTGCTCCCCGTTGGTTATCTACTGCCTTCTTTCCCTTGATTTTATCCTGATAATTCCTTTCCACACAACTTCAGTACTCATAAGGCTTTGAAAAATTTATCTAAAAATTCTATTACTGAGGTGTTCTGAGGTAGGAAAATCCATTCAAATGATCAAGACTAGGAAGGCAAGTTTGAAAAACCTTATGGAAGACTTTGGCTTTTTTTTTTTTTTTTTTTACTTTTCCTTGGTATCTTGGAGGTTTACTGGAAATGATGTTGAATTTTCCCCTTTGTGCTCAACTATTAATCTATCATGAATTGAGACTACCATTGAAAAGTTTATTATTAGATTTGGTTCTACTTTAAAACCTCTGTCCCAGAAGCAGAAGCACGGGGTGATTTTGCACGGTCTGTGGTGCCAGTCTGAAGTTCTGGGTGGCAGCAGTAGCTGTGAGCGCTGTCCAAGGCCTCCCAGTTTGATCGCTGAGCTTCTGCCCTCTTCTGTCCTCATTCTAGGATTTTGTCTCCCATTTGAGCTGAATGCAAGTGTCGGTGGTAAGCAGCCTCCCCCAGGTCCAAGGGCATAGCTGCAGTCTGGGTCTCGGCCCTGAGAGGTAAGCAGACCCTGGTCTGCCCTTCCAAACTCTAAGAGAAGTTGGGATTTGGCACCAAGACAAGAAACTGGAAAACTTTCATGTTTCATCAGCCACTGAGTACAAATGCAGTAACATTTTGTGCTGTACAGCCTACAAGTGGTGATCAAGTACACAGTAACAGTTTAAATTAAAAAAAAATTATAGTAAAAGATATACTGCCACCAACTCCCCTCCAGGGAGTCCCCTGGTTTAGAGCGTGCTTGTCCATTGTTCATGACACCTCCTGAAGCCGTGCTGGAAGTCTTGTCTGTGAGCATCTGTATAAAGTGTGATAAGAAATACAGTGAAAGCTGCTGTCCGGTGTCCTCTGGTAGAAAGGCGGCTCATAAATCATGCCAGTGGACCTCACCCACCTTGTTCACCTCTCCTGGCTCCATGGCACTTCCAGCTCTTCCCAAAAGTCAGATGCTTTGCATCCATTCAAGATGTCAAGATAAAACAGAACTAAAGACACTCACAAAAGACAACTTTCAGAAAATAGCAGAAATGATAGGATAAATGTGCTCAGAGCGTGGTATTTTGAGGAGAATTAATGGCCATATGTCTTTTACTGTAACTACGTTTAAAAAGGAAGCATTCCTTATAGTTGTTGACCGAAACTCACGCAGTGATTCACCTTATGGACTCACTGGCCCATTACACCGGAGCATCCCCTGTGCCAGGCAGTAGGACTCTCGTGTCTCCTTTGCAGTTTCTGATCAAGCATTTGTGACACTGCTTCATGGATGGCAGCTCCAGCTGGTACCCAGGTCACTGAGGTCACCTCTCCCTGTGAAAGTGTGGTCCTACTTCCAGGTCACTTCAGGAATATGAGAATAGCCTAATGACAAAGAAATTAAAAATGCTACTCTTCCGGACTTCAGGTTTGTTCTCGTGGATTCTTGCACTTACTTCTCCACGTCTGTGGGTGAGTGGTCAGTTTACCGATCTATAAATAAACCCCAATAGCTTTCCACATTCTTCAGAGTGTCTGCCTCCTCCTTGGACCTTGAGTCTATTCTAGGATTTCTGCCTTTGCACTGTGGCTTCCACATTACCAGGGTTTCTTGTATATCCCAGAGGAGCAATTTAATCAGACAATGTCAGCCAAACAGCAGGTTCCAAATTACTCCTAGTAACACTGGCAACAACAGATTCAACCTATGTACCTGAAACCTAGGGAGAACCTGAATAAACCCTTTCACTTCTTCTTGTCACTTACTTTAGTCCCCAAGTTTATAGACCATGAAGCTGAGCAAATGCACACCCATTAAATTTGGTGGAGATAACACTTCTGTTACACGGCTCTGTATACAGCTGCTCGATTGGCTTCTCAGGCACTCAGAGATAGGTCAGGTCAGCTGAAGCCCCCAACTGTTACTATGACCTCCACAAGGACCTGATGGGTGAAACTTTGACCTTAGAGAGCCAAACCTCATCCTCGGAATATGCTAATGCTACTGTTTCCTGAGTGTGCATCCTAGGAGGAGCCCAAGGGAGTCTGATTACACACACACATTTCACTTTTTCTTATCTCCTGTCACCTTTCCTGTGCCACTCACTTGATCCCATAAAGACCCTTAAGTCTTATACTCAGGGAGGGTGTTTAAGACCTACTATGCCATCTCCTCAGACTTGCTGGCTTTTGAATGAGTTTTTATTTTATTTATTTATGTATTTATTGTCACATCCTTGATTAGCATACTGCCTAGCAGATAAAAACAGGCCTGGTTCAGTAACAGATTTATATCAGTGCACATGTTGTAGTGTGTCAAAGGGTGGGATCTAAAGACTTTCCCTTCCATATCCTTTCTGAAACTTCTAGGTTGTTCTTGGATCCCCTCACAAGAAGCTACTTGAAAAAAATACACCTCAACTCTCAAAGAAAAGCTGAACTGGACAGCAGTTACAGCAGTAAAAGCAAATTTTATCCAGGGTTGATGGCAGCAAGGTAAGAGACCCTGATGCATAACTGGGCTCAGTTCTGAATGCAGAATGGAAATGTGGGGATTTATAGTCAGAGCAGAGTAAAGCGCAGTGGAAGGAATTGGAGATTTTAAGTTCTTAATAAAGACAGACTAAAATGATCAGACACCAAGGGTGAAGGTTCGGGTTAACCTGACTTAGTAAGATTCTAGCTAAAACTGGACCCTGAAGGGTAAGGCCCAAAGTTTGAAAATGGCTCATTTTATTATTTCGCTTTGTGTTTATTATTTTGTTTTTTTTTAATATTATTTTTTATTTTACTGTAACCCTGAGAAGTGTATATTTAGAATTTGGTCAAAGAAGTAGTCTTCATGACTACAAAAATGAGAACTAACTTGCATTGTAAATGCATGTTTGGAAATGAAATATTTTTCTAATGAAATTGCATTAAAATTACAGATTGCAACCAGCAGAATTCTTGAAGTCAACATGATGGATTTTAAAGAAACTTTAGTAAGAGTATTTAAATCTTATTGAAGTCTTCTTTGTAATACTATAAAGAAAGATGTCTTGTGAGGCAGGTGTGTGTTTGCACACTCAGCCACAATGCTAAATGTAATCTTCACATTGCACCCTGCCCAGGAAGGGTTCTGCTTAACAAAGAACTACACACCCGGGCAGCAAATCTGTTATCCTTCTCAGCGAGCCAGCCAGAACCACTGCTCCTCCAACAACTTCATCTCCCCCCAGACCTTTTATATTTCACTTGCAATATTAGACATCATATCCAAATTATTTTCCAGAAATAAAGGAATTCCCCAAAGAATATTAGTCTCCATTTCTGGAGAAAAGAGCATTGTTTCTTGCTTCCAAAAAATAGCTTTTCCCTCCTTCAGCTTCCTACCTATCAAGGTTTTCTAAAATGTCATTCAAATTTAAATTAAGGGACATTAATTACTCTATTTTAGGCTATTTTTTCACACATCCTTTTGTGAGCGCTTATCTAAATCCTCAATAACATAGCTAGTAGACATACACCCCATTTATATTTACTTGAATTTTCCACTGAGATGGTAATTAAATATGGTTTATTAAGCTAAAACGTGATGTGTAAGATTCAGACTGAAAACGCAGGCCAGCATGACTGAATGGTTAATGAAATGAAGGCAGGAGACAAGTCAGCTGAGGGGCTGCAGTGCCAACGTCCATGCCTATTACACAAGTCTGTCCTTGTCCCAGGCAGCGTTCAGTGCCTCTGGTAGCTACCGTCGACCCCACCTGGGATATCACTGCAATGCTGGGGATTATAGCTGGGGTCCACAGACCTCCATGCTGGCTGGTACCTGCTTCATCAGCCATTTCTGTCCTAGGCAGAACAAGAGAAGGGGAGTCTTCAGGAGCAGGCCATGACGCCAGGTTTCACTGTGACCTTCTCCTGCCAGAGAAACCAGAATTCCTTTGCTTCAAGGCAGGCTATGGGAACCAGAACCCCTTCTCTGCAAAGCCACCCATGAAGCCTAAAGAATATGACTTTAACCTTCCCCTTGACTTTGTGCAAACAGCTGACCTAGCTTGTGTGATTACAGGTAATTCCAGAAGGAGTCCTGCTCCATACCTGGGAGGAAGACATGTCACAGAGAGGGGCTGAACAGAATCCAAACAGAGAAGAGAATCACTTATGCAGTCAGCACCAGATCACAAATGTTTTGTCCAGTTATGTTTCTACTCATCTGTCCATGTTTCACTGAACCTAGATGTCAGCTTTCTATTACTGTGACAACACACTGGAGAAAATGAACTTTACAGAGCAAAGGTTTATTTAGGCAGTTTTAGAGCCTTCAGTTGGTTCAGTTGCTCTGGGACTGTGGTGGAAGAGGCCTATTCTCATTATACAAAGGAGGCAGAGAGACAGAAGGGGGCCAGGGTCCCAGTGCCCCCTTAAAGGACATGCCCTCAGAGTCTTAAGTTCATCCTTTAAGTCCCCCTCCTAAAGATGACCATTTTGACCAAGCCCTCAACACCTGGGCCTTCTGAAGCACTCAAGAGCTGGACTGTAGCACCGAGAATAAAGCTGGGTAGCTCACCCTGGATCTCAGGGTTTTTATTCTGAAAAGCTCCTATGTCACGTCAAACTGTGATCAAATACATTTTTCAAGAATTTCTCTTGTTAACCTTCCCTTTGTTATTAGGGTCCAGCTAGGATTCTTTATGAAGACCAGGAAAGGATATCATTATCCACCTCTCTTCTCTCATCTACTGTTCCCAAGAGAATTTTGTCGACTTGGAAGGCTGAAGCAAAGGAGGGCTGCTGTGAGTTTGAGGCTGGATTCAGCAACATAGTGAGTTCAAGTCCAGCTCAAACTACATAGTAGACCCTGTCTCAAAATTTAAAAAATAAAGTGAAACAAGTGAACTCTCAGAAAGATGGTAGAGTAGTGAGCAGCAACCAATCAGTCTCTCCAAGATTTAGAATTCAGGCACTGGAAAGTTACCATTTGAACAAGAAAAGGAGTGAGATGGACACATGGGACACAAGAAGGCTCTGACGGGAAGATTGGAGCCCACAGAGAAGGTGAAGACACAGACCTCAACTCAGGAAAAGGAGGGGGCAATGAGCACTGTCTCCCCAACTCCCAGCTTGTGGTGTGAGAGGAGGACTGGATCTACCACCCACGCAGCTCTCAAACTTCTCAGGGTGAGGCCCCTGAAGGGTGGTGGCAGCACACGTTCTCAGGACTGGCCTTGACTTAGCCCCACACTTGTGTTCAATCTCCAGCCTCAACTGCCCTTCATAGCAGTGAAGGCGGGTGGCTCTATATTGCAGTTATAATCAATCTGTGGTCAGTTAAAGTTGGAGGAGCTGTGTTTGGAGGACTCTTTAGAAGAGCTTCTTATTCTTGAACCCTTTCCACTCTGAGTGAGCTTGTTTAGGTTACAGATTTACAGTCCACAGATTTCAGGTCTCTGCATTCAGTCCATTAATCCATAACAGTAGTCAGTTAATAGTCAGAAAGTGTTAATGATTTGAGTTTCTTTTATAGCTAACATATTGCTATGGAATTATTTTGCACATTTTGTGTTTGTACTTTTCTGCTGGGTGTTCAAGGCCAAGTTAAGGTGACACCTATATTAATTACAATTGCTCTCTTGTTATCTATCAAAGTATATCTCAGCAATTACTTTGGAATCATGCACAGCACCTCTTAGTACTTCTGTCTATGTCAGCTGTCTACAGTCACTGCCATTACTTGACCAAGTTGCTTTCTATGAAAGCTTGGAAGACTTTTCCCACCTGGTGACTATCCTTAGGCACGACACACATTATTGATCACATTTCTGTGTGGTCTCACAGTCTCCTTGATCAGAAGACCAGGGACTCATTGAGTTATAGGATGTCACAGCAGAGGTTGTTCTCTGGGTCTTCATTGACCTTAAGGGTCTGGGACCAAAATGTTGCCTGTACTCCTAGCCCATCTATCTCTCTAGGTTTTGGTCTCCAAATCTCAATTGTTGAGCATCCATTAGGCAAGGTTAATGACATTGCATGGTAATGAAGGCATTAAGCTTAATGTTACTGTCTTATTTATCAAGCAACTAGAACATAAAATACAACTATTATTTTCTAACCACCATGGATGTTCTTATATTTGAATCCCTATAGAATGTTAACAGTTACATATTTTACACAGAATATTAGAAATCAGAAGTATGTGTAATATTGCAGCATGACAATCATGATGACATTTTGTAACATACTTAAATTTCCATTTTGAAATAGCATAACCGTTTTTATTAATCATCTCTATCTAATACATAAGAAACTTTAACCTAACTTATTGTCATGTAATAGGATGTACATCACATACATTTTGTTAAAGGCAGAGGTCTGAATCTGAAAGGAAAATCTATCACTGTAAGCAATCCTTGTTCCATACTTTAGAAGACCTATACATCTGCAGGTACGAATACATGCAATACAGTACAGAAAAAATAACAATCAATTGTCATTGCCATATGAAAACCTTTGTACCAGAGCATCTTTAAATCAAAAACCTTGGCTGGGAATTTAGTTCAGTGGCGCAGGCGCCTGTCTGGTAAGTGCGAGGTTGTGAGTTCGATCCCTGGTAACAAAAATAAATAAATAAATAAATAAATAAATAACCTTATTGTCTAGAAAGCTTAATCCTTTGATAAATGAGTAACATAAACATATTACAATAATATATTTTTACCTTTTTGGTACCAGGGATCAAACTTGCGACCTCACACTTGTCAAGCAGGCGCTTATGCCACAAAGCTAAATCCTCAGCCCAATAACATATTTTTAATAACATTTATTGGGGCATCTCCCAAAAAGCTATAGAGATCATTGAGGCCTCCTATCAATGAGCAAGAGACCTGGATAATGTTTCTAGGCAACTGCTTTCTTATTCATCAATTGGAGATTTCTCCAATAATTTCTCCTCACACTATAGGATTTTTATTTAATTATCTTAACAATTTTTTTGATGACCTATGAAAAAGCCAAAGTTGATATGGTTTTGTCCAGCTGGCAACCCAGGTGTAAGCATGTTTTTTAAATCTAGAAACCTAATTAAATTATGAACAAATGATCCAAAAATGCAAAAGAAAAAGAAAAAGAGAAAAATTGTTAATCTCAAATTTTAAAAATCTGTTTACACAAATGGGCAAAAAGACAAACAAGCACACAGCTTAACAAATTGGACAAACAGACAAACACTTTACAAAAATCATACTGCAATCAAATATATTTTTTTACCAAATTGTATGTAACAATTCCCTTACAATTTTATAAGTTTGTATTATAAATAGACTAGTAAGAATTATTTGCAGGTCTATTAGCAGAGATCTCTTATAAGAAGAATTTGTAAGGAATAAAATATTTTATCTATAATATAATTTTTGTATTTTATATTGTCTTAAGAATACTGGTAACTTTTGTGTCCTCTTCTTTCATGTAACTTTCAACTTGGTTATCTCCAAACACTGTACCATCACCTGCTTAGACCTTTGATTCCCATTTTTGGTTATCAACTCATGGGCATTCTGCGTCAGTTCCTTCAATTAGCCCCAGGTTGGATATAGCTCCATCCTTGTCTTATCAGCTGTAGAGCAATTTCTGAGGCATCACTGTTACAGAACTGAGCATCAACTCCTTGAGAGCTGGAATCTCCAGACCTGGGTCTGTGATACTTCTAGATAGCATGCTTTGGCACCCAGATAGGCCATTTGGTGTTCTCTGAAAAGACGTTAGCATATCCTCAACCTCTCATTAGCACTGGGCTGGGTCCTTCCATTTTCCAATATGAAGAACTTTCCAAAGGACCCTTCCTACCTTCTTTTAAAACCTGATTGAATTGTCTTTATGCTGCTATGGTCCCCCCCCAGTAGGATTTAAAAGATTAATAGCATATACTGCAAAGTAAAGTCTATTATACAGTATGAACTTTTGTAGGGATGGATTCCCTCTTTTTTTGTAATTGAATTTTAAGTGTATGGTGAGTACATTCAATAATTTCTTGACCTTGATGTTTACAAGGAATTTCCATGGTAAGGGAAATATGAAAAATTTTACAAAACTTTTGGAAAGCTGCACTTGTATAGGTGAGCCATTGTCAGTCTTAAGTGCTTGCAGGCATCCAAGAGCCCTAAAGACATCCAAACAATGAGCAGTGACATGTTTAACTGCTTCACCAGTGTGGGTAGCAGCAAAAATAAATCCTGAGAAAGAATCTACTGAGACATGGGTCTAGTCTAAAGAGTCAAACTCAGGAATGTGAGTGACATCCATTTTCAAAGATGACTGAGGTTTAATACTCAGGGGTTAACCCAATAAAGGGTGAGGGAAAGCGTATTACCCATGAAGAATAGTGTTTAACAATTTGTAGAGGTTAAATGAAACTGTTTGCATAAAGAGAAGTATTTGATGGGGGGTGGCATGGAGAACAGAAGGCTGTTGAATGGCATCTGAGGGAGCAACAGTTTATGGTAACAGAAGATAGTAAAGCAGCAAGAGCAAAATTTGGGAAGAGTGAGCCTCCTTTTTTTCTCCTGCATTGTAAGTAGGCTACCCCGCTAGCCTGGATGTAACATGCACATCATCCTCCTACTCTCCTGCTGATCAGGACGAGGAGATTTACAGAGTGAAGACCTCACCTCCCTGCCAAGTCTCTTAGCCATGCTTCTAAACTTCTCAAGTTGACACAATGTATTAACCATTTCCATCCACCCCTTGTCAACTTGGCAGCCCAACACATTTTTAAAAATTGGTTTCTAGATGCAATGACATGCTTATCTTTATCATTTCACAACCTTAAGCACATTTCACATCAAGACAACACCCTTTTACCAATTTAACCACCCTTAAGAACTAGTATTGTCTATCAACATTATATTACATTACAACCATAACATTTTGCCATTGCAGCTGACATAATTAAAATTGTTTTTCCCATCTCCCTTGTTTGGGCCAAGTTCAAGGCTTAGTGGAGCTCTTTGGTTCCTTCTCCCACTCGGGAGCCTATGATAATTGGTGAGAGGAGTAGTTTCTCCCTGTTAAATAACCCTTTAAAAGTCTGCCAAGGTCCAGATAGACTTGTGCGGTTTCCTTAGCCTTGCTCTACACTGCTTTCCCATTTCCTCCCAAGTACCTAAATTTACAGTTTTTCTTCTGGAAATAAACAAATGCAAGAAATTTAGCAAGCTGTGCAGTGTCAGTGTGCTGAAAGCTGAAAATTGATATAAGAAAGGAAAAAGATCTAAATAAATGTAGGGTTATATTTGTTCATGAATTAGAAGCAAGTTCCCCCGAAGTAAACAACAATTTTGAAAAACAACAGAGTTTGAGAATTCACAATACCAGATATCAAGTCTTACTTTGAAGCCATGGTGAGACAGTGATATGCTGGAATCAGCCCATTACCAGCTCATAAAAGCCAACTGTTAAATTTTTAGAACTTTTAAGGGTTGGTTGTGTCATATTGGTTATTTGAAGTTGTCTATTGTGACAGTATTTTTTAAACAAAAGTCAGGAAAACATTACCCCACAGACACCAGGAGTCCGCCATGCTGAGCAGGAGTGTGCTGTCTCAGGGACCCTCTCTGAGCAGTGACACTCCTACTGCTTGCAGGACTGTGGCAGGTCCACTGGGAATTTAATGAAATACGTCAGCCTTCCACATAACTTTTGAATCTACCCTGAGGGCCCCAATGGTATCCTCATCTACACTGGGGAAAGATAGTAGAAGCTTTTCTTTAAGGGACAGATAATGACTGTGCTGTCCTTACAGGTGTAACAGAGGAATCTAGGGCAAAATGTCCCTCACATCCACAGCTGAAATAAGTAACTTCATTGTTTCCCTTTTCTCTGGACTTCACATGAGCGATAGCTACTGCCAAGCAGCCCCTTGTGCATATGGGGGGGCCAATATCTGCACAAGTCTGACTCATCTCGGACAACATAGCCCAATTTTGTGAGCTGCTAAAGCCTCTTTACACATTTATTTGCATTTTCAAAGGCCAGTTGTTGAATGATTAACTTGCTAGCCTCCGATGGCTTATAATCTTCCCACTAGCCTGCAGTAAGTGTGCTACATAAACTTGAAAATGTTCATCAGGACTCTGATGAATGGAAGTCAAATCAAGGGACGTCTCACCTTTTGCAAGAAGTTCCTTCAAAGCCATTGTGGCAGCTATTTTAATCTCTTCATATACTTGCAGTTCAAAAGTAAGTTGGTTATTTTTGGCAGCAAGTATATCTTCTTCAGTTAACATGTCTCTTGTAAAGGCAATATTGTTAGTGTTATTGTGAGTGACCTGATCCACACACAACTCAAAAAATCCCCTTTCCACAATATGTAATCTCTTGGTCTTAAATACACTTTAGCTATCTTTTTCTAATCATTTGAGGCCATAATTTGTTGCTCTATAAGTTCGATTATACCTATGGTAAAGGAACTATGGACCCATAGGTAGGGGCAGCTTGTTTTAATTCTTTTAAATTCTTAAAGGGTACAGTCTCATAAAGATGCACAACTTGTCCCAGGTTACTGGGAACTTGAACTTCAGCAATAAGATAGACACATTAAAAACCCTCCATGGACTCCCTCACCCATCTGGCTTCTTTTACTGTCAATTGCAAGGGAGAGGGACAAAATGGCTCTACTCCCTGAGAAGTTTCAACCTGTAACACAAATTTTCTGACAAGAAACAGCAGGAATTGCCACTTGTGGCTCAGTTAAGATAAGGGTATCAGGGTGGCTGTTATTTCACCATCCTTTTCCCACTTGTACTTGATTTTAAAATAATGCTCTGACCAAATCTTTTGTGATCATCCCAACAAACTTATGACCATTAAAGCACTCTCTATTGCAAATCCCCCCCCAAAAAATAAAGTAAATACAGGAATCAAGAATACAAAAAAAAATTCTAAATACATCTGTGGTTCTTGAGAACCTGTTTTACACCTGACATGGGCTCAATATTGATAATATTAATGGGCTCAGTATTGAGTATATCAATACACTTTTGGGTTAAATATTGACACTATCATTGAGGTCAAAACTGAGGATATTGATACACTTCCCTCCCTTTCATGCCCAGGCTAGAGGCACCTCTAA
Source organism: Dolichotis patagonum (assembly GCA_004027295.1). NCBI lineage: Eukaryota > Metazoa > Chordata > Mammalia > Rodentia > Caviidae > Dolichotis > Dolichotis patagonum. The sequence continues at coordinate 40,475 of PVJX010002270.1, forward strand.
TGACAAATTTCTTCATGCTGTCAATCACTGCTCAGGTGCCATTCTTCCATGACCTGTGCAGCTCTCGAACTTTCCAGGGTGAGACCCATGAAGGGTGGCAAGGTGAAGCAATAAAGACAAGACACAGAAATCTGGGATCAGGTGGAGCCCTTTCTTTGGATGGAAAGAAACAAACTGATCAACCACCACAGCTCATTTATTTATATGCTGAGGAGGTTCGTATCAATCCCAACCTCTCTACTTAGTAACTTTGGCTCCCCTGAGCACCTCACATTCGTGAACCTGGAACAGCTTGCTTATGTGGTTTACCTCAGGCTCTCAGGGCTGCCTTTGCTTTAACCTCACATGTCTGATCAACCTCCAGCTTCAGCCACTCCCCACAGCAGGGAAAAGTACACCAGTAGAACAGAGCGGTGGATGCTGTGTGCTACAACAGCTCGTGAGTGACTCCAGTCCAAACAACTGCTATGTCCCCTGGAGATGGCATGTCTTGGTTACTTTACTCTCATTGCTGAGACAAAATGCCCAACACCCAAAATTAAGGAAGGAGAGGTTTATTTAGCTCACAGTTCATGGAATTTTCAACCCATAATAATTTGGTTCCAAGGCAGGAAGGCATGGCACAGAGGCAATACTTCAAGGTGGCAGAAGACAGCAAAGGCAACAAGAGTGAACAGTGAGAGAGGAAACCCTTTTTGCTTCCTTATATTGTAAGCAGGCTACAACCCTCAGGTGAGTGTAGCACTGACACCATCCCTGTGCCCTCTTCCTGCACAGGCTAAGGATGCTTACAAAGTAAGGATCTTGCCCCTTTGCTGAATCACTTAAACTTCTGACCTTCTCAAATTGATACAATGAGCAAATCCTAGAGCAGGATGTAAAACTGCTGCATCACTTAGTTAATCTTCTAGACTTCTCAAGATGACACAATGTATCAACCATATCAGGGTGTTCGGTCAGATGCCATTTTAGGAAGGGGCTAACTGATCATGGGATTCAGCACAGCCATAAATTGACTTCATCTCAGGCCTCCCAGGGTTGAATTCCCAGAGTGACTGAGTGAGAGACAACTGTGGAATCTTCCCGGGTCATGGAGTGGTGTTCAGGTCAGCAAGGGACACCTGGAGTGTTATAGGCTAAATGACTCAGCTCCTAACTCCACAACCAGAGGCCAGTATCAACCTACACTTCTGTGGGTTTGAAAGTAACAGAATTGGCAACCTCCCCTAATCCTACTGCAGGCTTGCTGGGATTAACCATGACATATCTGGGCACTGACTGCCTGCTTTGTCTAAAAGTTAGAGCAGAGTCCTGAATTGGATGCAACTACAAAACTGTAGACATCAAAATACAGCCCTGCATTTGAAATCACAGAAAAATTTCTTTTTTGGTTCATTGGTGTGTATGTGTGTATCTCTGTGTGAACAGTTTGATTTGTTCCTATTTCTATTTATTCCTTCATTCTTTTTCTCCTTCTTCACCAGTTTCCTGAGGCTTGAGTAACAGTCTTTGTCCTTCAGCCTTGCTTCTAAACGCTTTCTCTTGTTTTATTTTTTTCCATTTATTCCTGTTAAATTCTCTCCTCAAGGTAAAATCACTCAGTGAGTCAATATTTTCTGATTTGTCTTTTTAAAATATTTTTATTTTAAAGAGAATAAAACAAAAGAGGACAGAACAAAGCCGATCAGAACAGAACAACATAAGCAACACAGCACTTTACAACAAGACAACCAGATATTAACAGTAGCTACCATAATGTATCTTTCTTTGCAATAGTTGAGCATGGCTTCACATACAATAATATCAAACATAACAAAATAGTATAAAATCATTCAAAAGAATGAAAGAATTACAGGGTATTCTGAACCAAATAACAAAAAAATGATCAATGGCTACTATAATATCTCATTTTCCATAAAAAAAATTTGTTTATACTATCACATACATTAAAATCCCAATAAGACACAAAATGATAGAACCAATCGTAATAGAAGAATAAAAGCATGGTAGGACTTCAAAGCAAGACGATATTAAATCAGCAATGGCTGCCATAATGTTTTGTTTTCTTCAAAACAGCTGTTCATACCATCACACACAATAAAGTCAAACAAAAGAGAATAAAACCATTCCACCTGATGAATGAAAACATTAAAAGGCTTCAGAGCTATGTAATGGAGAATCTTGATTACCATAAAATCTTATGTACTCTTACCATTTCTCACACTAGGGAGATTATACAGTATTTACACATGTGAGTTTGGTTTATTTCGCTTATGAGTATGGTTTCAAGTTACATCCATTCATTTATAAATATCTCAATGTGATCATTCTTTATAGCTGAGTAGTACTCCATCGTATAGAAATACCACAACTTTTTTATCCATGCATTAGTTGATGGGTACTTAGGTTGTTTCCAAGATCTGGCTATTACAAATTGTGCTGCTATAAACATGGGTGCACATATATCACTGTGGTATGATGTTTTCAGTTCTTCTGGGAATATGCCTAGAAGCGGAATAGCTGGGTCAAATGGGACTTTCAAACCCAGCTTTTTGAGGAATCTCCAGACTGACCTCCACAGTGGTTGCACCAGTCTGCACTCCCACCAACAGTGCAGAGGAGTTCCTTTTTCCCCACAGCCTCTCCAACACTTGTTGTTGGTAGTGTTTTCTATCTTGGCCAATCTTTCTAGAGTGAGATGGAATCTCAGTGTGGTTTTAATTTGCATTTCTCTCATGACTAATGAGGATGAACATTTTTCATGTATTTATTTGCCATTTGTATTTCTTCATCTATTCTTGTTCATGAATTCTCTTCCAACAGATTTCGTGTTTCTGTTTTAATATTTAGATCTTTGATCCATTTAGATTTTAGTTTAGTACATGGTGATAGGCATGGGTCTAGTTTTAGTCTTTTGCATATGGATAGCCAATTTTTCCAGCACCATTTGTTAAAGAGACTGTCAGTCTTCCAGAGAGCATGTTTGGTCCCTTTATCAAAGATAAGGTGGCTGAGTGTGTTTAATTTTCTGATTTGTCTTACACCTTATTTTATAACATATACCTTGCTTTATGGTTAAATCTGATAACTTAATAGTTATCACAGTGTGTCATTTCCAGTCTGTGCTTGATGCTGTTGTTATTGATTGTACTACTTTAGCCAAAGTGACTAAGTTGTTGTAATCAACTTAGTGATTAGTTGTTGTGATCAACTAATCTTCTTTGTAAACCAATAACTAGATTGCGTGGGTGTTTAAACAGTTCCACAGTCCAATACCATGGAACTGCATATGAGGCCAAATGGACAGCAACACTTCATCCCTACAAAGTTGAAGAGTGGGGATTTTATGACAGACTCAAAATTCAAAACCAGCTATGCCTAGAAGACATTTTTGAGAAGTGGTCATTTATGGATGAGTTTTCCATACTAGCAAAAAGCTATCTAGCATAAGTAATTTATAAGCCCCAATGTAGAAATCAAATAAACAAATGTTTAAAAATGGAAAATCAGAAAACATAGAAGCAAGATGCAACCCATAACCCTCAACTCACCTAAAGCAAATCAATGGGGCATTGAGTTGACGAAATCATAAACCTCTTAGCCAAATCTTCTGAAATGGTGACAGTGAAAGTAACAAAACAGATCAGTAAGTCTCTTGATAAAAACAAAACAGAGATAATTAAAGAGATGACAACTGCAATGAAGGAAATGACTAGTAGATGGAGAGTAGACACAGATAAACACAGAGAAGCATTTAGAAAAGATATGGAAATCATGATTGCCCAACAGAAAAGAACTGCAATCATAAAAACAGACCGAAACAGAAACCTATGAGATTAAAAATTCTACTGAAAGTATGTGCAGCAGAGTCAACCAAGGAGAAGATAAAATATCACATCTAGAAGACAGGGTTGTGATCAACGATCACCAAATGCAAGACCTCTTAACAATAGCAAGGGGCAATGAACATTTGCTAGACAATCCAAAGAAGATTGACATAAGAATAATTGAAATCAATGAAGAGACGGAAGACAGCATAAAGAAAATAAAATACTTGTTCACAGAAGTGATAGCAGAAAATTTTCCAAGTATGGAAAAAGAATTTGAGATATGGACAAATGAGGCATATAGAACACCAAATAGTAACAATCAAGAAAAACACCAAGGAATATAATAGTCAAGATTCCAGAAATTTGACACACAAAAAAATTAAATACTCTTAGAGAAACAAAACCAGTCACCTATAAAGAAAAGCCATCTGAATCACAGAAGACTTTTCAACATAAACTCTTAACTAAAGGAGGGCTTGGAGTGAAGTAAACCTCCAACCTATATTGATGTACCTCCACAAAACTCTCTTGCAAAATTGATGGAGAAACAAGATTTTTACATGATAACGAACACCTGAAGAAGTTCATGACCACTCCAAAAAGTTCTAAAGGATATTATAGAAAAAGTGAGTGCCAAAAATTCCAGTAGAATGAATTCACCAAGCAAGGCAAGAAATTAAAACAGAAAAAAAAGAAAGCCAACAAAAGGAAAATAGTATGACAAGGATAAATCAATATAGATATCAATTATAACCATCAATGTGAATGCTCTCAATTCACCTATCAAAAGAAACATATTGGTAGAGTAGATCAAGAAACATGCTTCATCAGTATGCTACATAGACATTTAACTCAAAAAGAAATGCATAGATTGAAATTCAAAGGATGAAAATAGTACTCTATGCAACAGGAACCTGGACAAAAGTAGGGGTAGCTATTCTATTTGCAAACAAAGTGAATTTTAAGGCAAGGCTAATGAAATCAGTAAATATTTGTTAAGGGAACAATCCAAGAGAAAGAGATAAAAATTATAAATATATATGCTCCACATATGGGCACATACAACTATATGAAACATTAATGAACTTGAAAAATCAGATAAGCACTGATACAATTGTATTAGGGGACATTAATACCTGATAGTCACAAATAAACAGATCTACTAGAGAGAAAATTCACAAATTTAAATATCACTTTGATTCTCTTGTGTGAGAAATTCAAAGAGTAAATAAAGAGCATAACAGAGGATTGATAGAATCCACTATGAAGGGGCCTTGAGCAGGTTTTAAAATTAAACAGTTTGCTTTGTATGTTTACTTGTGAGTCTGTCACAAGTAAACCTATGGTCTACCATCACAGGCCTCAAAGACAAGAAAAGGCCACAGCTGAGGACCCCTGTCTCCCACCCCAATTAACTAAATGGAAACTAACTGCAGGCATCTCACTCCTGAACTCAACCTGGAAATAAGGTAATTCTCCTAATTATCATTATTTACTACGTGGGGAAGTCTTTGGCCTGACTCCCAAGGTCCTGCTCCATTTCCCCAAGCTTTCCTTAGTATTTATTCCCTTTGTTTGGAAAGCAAATAAATATGGCCCAGAGAAATTCTTTTTCTCAGCCCACGGAGAATCTCAAACTTTTCTAGAGGGTTTTGATCCTCCTGTAGCCTAAAACCATGCCACTTGTCTCTCATTTAAGCCTTCACTGTCTAATTGTTTGGGAGGTCAAGGGCCCGATCAGTCTGTAACAGAAGATAGATTGTGGAAAGTGGGAGAACATATTCTAATGACAAGAGGAACAAGGGAGGGAGGAAGAAAAAAGGAGGGGAAAGGAGAAAAAAGAGAACAGAAGGAAAATGGAAACAAAGCTTTGTAAATGAAAAGGGAAGGAAGAGTTGAAGGGAGGGAAGGGAACAGGGGGAAAAGAGTGAAATGAAGTTAGACAAAGAAGAGAGCGTTTTCTCCAAGCTACTCCTGTGGGATGACTAACTTAATCGTTTTGAAATTTGAGGAATGGTTCACAAATTTGCTGCTCTCATTCATTAGAGAAGCAGTAAAAAATTCCTGTAAAACACATTCTGAGGACTTTGGTGAATTGCCTAAGAGAAATGTGAACCATGAGGTAAAGAAGATGATAGAAGTGTTGGCCAAGCACTTTTTAAAATAGAGAACTATATCATTTGTAAGTATTTTTTTACGTTGCTGTCAGAATCTGTGGAAAATATATCTTGAGAGTAAGCTTTTGGGCATTTACTTAAATTTGCCACCTAATTACTACCAAGCTATGAAATGAATTTGTCAAGTTTTAAAACAGTCTTCACCTCTAGTATTGCACAAATACTGATCTTCAGCTTTTCTTTTTTTCATTCTTTCTTTCCCCTTTCTTTTCCTTAGGTTGATATAGAAGCAAAACTCTTGGAATTTATTGTTTTAAATTTGCCGTGAATGTGTAAAGCTGCATGTTTATTAATGAGATTTTAGCTAATGAAAGGAATAAGGTTAGTAAGGAATCAAGGAGGATAATTTAGAGAGCGCATGCCTGCTTATGAGTCAGCCTATGGCTTAAGCAAATTCAGTGAGCAAATTAATAGAAAAAGAAGCAATGAGCTTACATTAAAATGAAAATATAAATCCTAAATTAATGAACATGATCTAAGATGATGTGCAAAGATCTTTTTCTGTCTCTCAAATATTTGGTATATAGGCAAAATCACAGGAAACCACCTGTAAAGAAATCTGCTGTGATGTAAACAAGCTGAGCTTTGTGCTTAGCAAAGGAGACTACTGCACGATATTAAAATGATATATGCTGGGGGAAAGAGGACATGTGCTTTTCATGGCTTATTGCTGCTAGCTTGTGAAGCGCTTAGAGTAGGTTTTACAGATTAGATTGATTGATTTCTTAAAGTCAGAATGAAAAGGAGTCAAAATTCTGAGAAAGGAGAAAGCATTGTGCAGAGTTAAGTCATTCATTGGTTGTAAACTTCAGGCTACAGGAGGTCGTGGTGCACTTTCTTGGGGGTGTTACATACATGCCTTGCAGTTAAAGGATAAAATTAGCATCTATTTCAGTGGGCTTCTTTCCCTTGTAAACCTGCTTTTCTCCACAACAACTATAACAATAGGGAGAGTGGTGGTCAGAGAGCCAGTCAAGGCCACAAGGTCAACTGACTCAGCGGGGCCACACCCCTCTCTCACCTGGTACTTGATGCAGCGAACTTGCGCGGCTGAGGAGTTAAATCTGATGAGATGATGAAACAGACTGCTTACTTTCATATCATCAATAAAGCCATCAATGGGGTAAGAAGCATCAAGGGCATCCACTCTCATTAGTGTGGGTGACCAATCCACTGAGACAGCACAGTCTTCAAGTGATTTCTAGACAGGAGTGCTGATGGGATGCAAGGGGGAGAGTTCACAGAATGTTCACCTTCAAGAACCTGTTTAAATGAAAATAAATATCAGTATGAAGGGCTTAGAAGAGATGTTAGGAAGAAAACTCCAGCTGGAACCCTTTGATTGGAATAGCCTGGGTACGGGGCGGAGATGCTCTCAGGCCCCTGGGGAGCCTGTTGGGCACACATTTGTTTCTTGGTGCCAAGGGGCAACACATGAAAATGTGCTTCACTGAGAGGCTCACGCAAACCACAAACAAGGGCCAAGTGCTAGGAGCTGAACCCCAACAGTGCAGGCAGCAGTCTAAGAAGCCTTGGGTTTCAATGCTAGAAACAGCTCTGAATGCCTGTAAACAAAGTAGGAGACGAGGAGGACATTAGGTAACTCATAGAACTACTAGCCATGCTGAGAAACTGCACTGTAAAATACGCAAGAAACAAAGTAGGTAGATAGCAGCACTGGACACAGAATTTGTACCAAGTCTACCAATGGCTTTGAGCACCTGAGGCCACGCCGTTCCGCCTCTTTGGTTGGGGGTCAGTGAATGCAGTGAGTTGCAGTTTTCTTCATCTGTGACTGTGTTTCCACAGCTCAGCTCTGGTTGCTTCTTGGACTAACAGCTCCTGGGCCCTGGAAAGGATAGCACATTGTCTAAAACCAGGCAGGGACAAAAACGTCTCTTAGCAGCCTAGCTCTCATTATATTCTCATTACAGGCCAGATATCCTTCTTGGAAAACAAAAGTTTCAGCAGTATTCTTACTGGGCAAGGAATTAATTAAATTTACCAAGTCATGAAGGGAATATATTACCTGTCTCTCCCCTAGAGAAAAAAGTAACTGCAGACATTTGTTTACTGAGAAGTGAAGAGCCGCAAGGGAAGCAGGGAAGATGGGAATTCAAACCACCGCCAAATCAACACATTTGTAGAAGACCCAGAGTCCCCTAAAATAAAATCCAAGTGTCAGCAATACAATCCAAGTGTGCTAAGTCCAAGAGGATCCAGGTGAGTCTCAGCTCCCCATGGAAAACATGAAGACTGGCCAATACTAAGATGATGCAAATGTTAGAATTATCTTACAAATACCATAATGTAGCTATGTATCATAAATTCTCTTTTCTTCTCTCTTAAAACTCAGTGACTTAGACTCCTACGCTTCCACCAAAACTCTGCACGAGATTACCGATCAGGACACACTGCTAAACACAGCAGTCAGTGCTCGGCACCTACACCCCACTTCCCACTCGCTCTCCAGACTCACCTTCTCCCAGCCTTAATGCTTGGTCTTTTTAGCTGTTCCTCTCTCCTTCTAAAGCACCATAGTCCCCAAGGTTCTGTCCTTTACTCCCTTATCTATGTTCAGATCTCATGCAATATCACTTAAGCTCAAAACAACAGATTTGCTCTGTAATAGTCTTGACCTTCCTTTAGGATATAAATAAGAGTTTTGTTGGTCTAGTGGCCTGAAATCTGTGTTGAAAGCAAATACACAAATAAGCTTGAAGGCCAGAGCTAAAGAAGGAAGGATGTGTTTTTTTTCAGAAAGGTAAAATCTTTGCCAGTGAATACAACAGACAGCCCCTTTGGAAACATGCCCCTGCAGCTAAAATGCCACAAGGGAAGACACCTACATAGTGGGTCATTTAACACACATTTTCCTTGACCATAAGATCAAGGGAAAAAAATCTTATTAAGTTTATAAAATCGGAAATTGCACAAAACACATTTTTTGCAACACATTATCTTCAAAGTAAATGTTAACGTAACATATTAAAACAAACAGAAAATTCCCCAGCTATCGAAAATTTAAAACATTACTGTGATTAGCTGGAGTTGTGGAAGAAGCCAGTTCTTCAATTGCAAACTCGTAAAAAGCATTACAATGCAAGGCTAGTGGTAACATAATGCCAACCAGCACACACCGTAGTTCCCCAGGGTCCCCAGAGCCATATATGTTGTGTCAATAGCATCATTAGAAGCCAAGTGCCTAAATCATGCTCAAGGTCAAACCATTGCTCCAACTGTGAGATCCTACTGATCAACCCATCCTGATACAGGAGATAGGGCATGGCAAAGCTAGCTGGGGAAAATGAGTGGAATCTGTCCACCAAAGGATCCCAGGACAATCCCAGGACACCATCTGTAGAACTTCTTTGGAGCTGGCACAAGATGTGGTGGACAGGAGGAAAGAAGACCAGAAGACCAGATTCTAAAGGGAGCTGCTATCTTGAGTTCTCAGGATAGCCCATACCATGTTTCTCAAATGGCATGTGTACTTTTGTTTTTCCTTTTCTCTTCTTTTTTTCTTTGTTTAGCTCATGTTCCCTTGTAGAGCTGGTTGCTTTCATACTCAGTCAACCTTCTCTTTTCAGGTTGGCACCATTTGACTTATCCTATTCAATTCTTTGCTTGAGGCAAGAAGGACCTGGAATACTTTTGATTGCCAATTCTTAAAGGAATGACCCTACAACAATCTGACAACTTCCCTTTTGACAAACTGCTATTTCCTGCCAGTTTATGTCTGCCCATAGTCAGAAGTCTCAAAGTTTTCTTGTCTAAGTGCCCAAAGAAACAAAGAAGATAGAAAGTTAGCAGTACCTACATTTAGCTCATCTAATGCTTCTGCTGTTGCAGAAGGTTGTCTTAAACCTTGCAGCTCTTACTCAGCGATAACGTCGGCTACAGAAAATCTAAATCTAAAGAAATGTCTTCTCATTATACAAAGTAGACTCTGGTGTCCCCCGAAGCCAGAAGGATCAGGGAGCTTGATGTAAAGAAGAGTAACTTGAGACACAAGCAGGCCTGTTCCTGACCTGTGAGGCTGCACTGGCAGACAGGGGTCTCCTGAAAGGGCTAGGACACTTTGCCTGTGTTTCTCAAGATGTCTCATGGTCCCCCTATGTGGTGTCTCAAACTATAGTGATTTCCTTAGTAATTTTTCATTGATCGATGACCAAACAGAGCAGACGGGGACCAGAGGGAAAACATAGTAAATATTAAAGGGAACTAGATGAAAGAAAGAAGTTGACAAAAGGAGGTGGGAGGAGCAGAAGCAGGTCTTGGAGGAGCCAATTTAGGAACATTTCATACTTCCCAAAGGGGAGCATAAGGTTAGTAGGAGTTTCAGAAAAAGAGGTTTTAGCTAACGACTGAGAGATATTCATAAGGAAAATAGGATCCAACAGATAAACCTTTTAAAAATGTAGACTGAATATCCACTTTTAAGTAAGGTAACTTTGATCATAGAGCTCTTTATAAAAAATCTGTTTGAGTCTTAAGTGTAGGACAGTGGTCTTAATGACCGAATTTTTCCAGTATCTGCAAATGTAGGAAGGCAAGGTCAGGAAGGTCCTATGGCTGTCAACAAGGAACTCATTTCTTTGTAGAAAAGTTTTATTACACGGTTTCTTTTTTATGAGCATATAGTTGCATTTTTAGCTTAGGAAAAAAATTTAAGTGCTTTCTTTTTCACATTCTGATTACAAACCAAAAATTTAAGAAAATGTATATCCACAAGTGACTCAAAGCTACTTGGGCTTTTTATGGCTTAAAATTAATCAACAACAAGAGATGCACTTTGAGGAGGTTACACAGTGTCTTTCAGGACCCAAAATGTCTCCAACACATAGATAAAGGAAGGAAAACACCCCCACTGTAATCAAAGTGATGAAAATGGAGACATTTTGGACAAGATCCCTTGAAAGCTGGCACATTCAGACAAAGACATTTCCGGTTCTGGGCCATCTGGGCGACAGCTGGGAATAGGTCTACAGCTTGTACCCTGCGTGGTGGCAGAGACCAGACTTAGTGAACCTCTTGGTTCCAAAGCCAAGCTATCAAGATGTAAAGATAAAGCTGGGCATGGTGGCACAGGTTTATAATCACAACACTTTGGAGGTTAAAGCAGGAGGATCAGAAGTTCAAGCTTAGCCTGGAAACTTAGTGAAACTCATCTCAAAATAAAAATGGCGGGGGACATTGTATGGCACCAATCCCTGGTATCGGAAACAAAACCACAAAATGAACACACATAGGGTATCTCACTAACATTTCCCTCCTTATGCTAATCACACAAAGGACGGAGGTGAAGAAAGCAAAGACCATCTCTGGGAAGCTCAAGGTCAATAACCATACAGATCCTCAAAAGTCGTACACTCAAAAACCTATTTTTAAATAAGTACTTTCTCCTGTAGATCTGAATTTGACAAGTGAGGGGCAAAGACAGACTCTCAGCACTCGCCTTACTAGGTTCCAAGAGCAGAGTCTGCAGGGACTGAACATTTTCTCCTTGGTTTCTTTTCTGTAAGATTCTGTTCATTTCTGTGGTCTTCACTAAAGCTTCCAGAATAGGCAGAGCGAGCTCAGTCTAGCTGACTACAGCAAACTCTGGGGATGTTCACCCCTTCTTTCTGAAGTTTTAATCAGCCACTTTTAAAGTCTGACAAAAGATAGATCAACAGGAACAAAATCAGACAAAATGTGTTAATATGCCCAGACCCAGCGAGCCTGCACACAAAACATTTAAGCTCAAAGGAGGGCCGGGTGGATGGAGTTTCCGTATCCTCCCCATGGGGACCAGGAAATGTGTTCTGTGGGCCAGTGCGGAGAGTAATAAACAATTCTGAGTAGAAATGAGTGAGCACAATGACCCGAGGCAAAATTCCTGTGGGCTCTTGATGTGAAGTTGGATTTTCAGTTTCTTGATCCACAGTAGGAGCATAGTCTTCCTAGATTAATGAAATTTCACTAAAAAGATTCAAAGGCAACTCTGTTCCTCTTTAGTGGGTCCAGTCATGGAGTAACAGATTTTCTTGACTCCTTTCAGCTAGCTTTATTTCTTCTAGCCTACCTCACTTTCAATAACTCATGTCAAAATTTCATATGCTAAGCCATAACAAAACTATGCATGCAACTTTATGGTAAACATTAGCATTACATTCAGCTAAATCTTAAATGTTTAAATGTGTCCTACTAAATGTGTATAACTAGAAAAATACTGAACAATCAATTTTAAATTTTAGATTAATTTTTTTATATTTTAAAGAAATCAAAGTTATAAAAGATAAGAATCAATGAGAAAACATAAGAATAAGAATATTTACATATTTCTTTTAAAAATCAATATAATAGGCAAACTTTTGGCTTTAGGATTGTTGTTACAACCCAAAAATGAGATGACATCCAAAAAGAAAAAGGAATAAGCGCTTTATTTTTTATGCTGGTACCCAGCGACACAGATGCGATGGAGTTTGCAACCTGTGCAACAGGTTAAGCTTCTGAAGGGGTTTATAAAGGAGGAGAGTGTAGTGTCAGGGTGGGGAGGGGAACCAGGGAGCGGAAAAGGCTTTTGTTGCCTTATTTGGTATTAAGGACTAATTTTTAGTCCTTAATAGTCCTTAATAGTCCTAAGGACTAATTTTTAGTCCTTAATAGTCCTTTTTAGTCCTTAGACAACTAGCTCTACAGGAGATTTACAGCTCTTGGTCTCTCCATTGGAATTTGCAAAAGCTGAAGCCTTGCAAAAAAGGGGGTTTGCCTAGCTCCTGGAGTTTTTTTAAAAAAAAACAAACTAGGAACAAAAGAAATGGCGCATACGGAACAGAATGGTGACACTTTTGTTAGAGTACAACATTCCCCACTGATTTTTTTGTAGGTGAGACAAATCATTGGCACATTGGGGAACTTCAGACAAGGGTATCCGCCCATAACCTTGTGCTGTCAAGACCACCAATTTAATAGTTTGAACTCGGTCCCTAAAATAATTTACCAATTTGTTCACAATGCAAGGTCCGATAGTTACATAGGCAAGGAGAGTTAACGAAGGTCCTGCGACTGCCATATTTGAAGTTGTTAACCAAGGGGAGAAAAAGAACCAACATTTAAACCAGTTTTGTTTGGCCTGTCTAGCTCATTTTTATTTTTGTAGCTGTTTTTTAAGGCTAGCCATGTTTTGTCTAATGACCCCAGAATGGTTGGTATACAGGCAGCAGTTTTTACCTAATGTCAAACAAAGATCTCCCTCTTTTAGAAGTAGGAGAGCTAGTCCTCGACGGTTTTGTCAAGCCATCTCTACCAGGGGACTTAAGGAGTCTTCTAACTTAGAGACAGAGTCACTGGCAGCTAGATCTTGATCAATGAGTGTACTTAGGTGTCTATAGTTTTAGTCTCTAATTACTAAGTTAGACAGCCCTAAACTTATTGACCTTGCCATTTCTGTCTCCAGTAGTACAGGTATAAGTATAGAGTTTCTCTTAAATCACACAGGGTTCTCAAAATTAGAGCTAGGGAAAATGTGGCTGTTTTCATTTTATATCTTTTTTTGTACCATCATGCTTTGAAGAGAAATCAGTATTATAGCAAAGCTTGGTTTTAATTTAACATAAGGATTTATACAATGAGTTTAAAAACAAAAAATACTTTTGGCCTTAAGGGCCTTTTTTTAAAATAATGAAGTATATGTTCACTGGTAACTATCATGGTTGGTAGAATATATTTAGAAGATAGGATAATAAAATCCTCTGACACAGATATATCCTGATGACGCATCAAAGTAACAATAATCTTAAGTCTATGTTCCCCTCAGAATGGTTCTCATATAATGAAAACATTAGGTATTTGTCCATGGACCAGCATTCCCTGTCAAATGAGTCTCTCAAATTTGGAGTGAACATCACCTTTAGTTGTGCTAATGAATTACTGTCTTTATAAAATTTTGCATCAGTGCTCTCACTGCTATGCGTAGTTACAGAGAGTCATGCTATTTGCCTCTTATGATGTGGTCTGCATCACTGAGGAAGAGGCAACTGTGTGTGTGAGTGTGTGTTTTACAGAAAGGGCCCCACCTTTGGTCATAGGTGCCTCATCTAAGTCTTTTATCTCTGGAGTTCAGATTTCAAAAATATTTTTCCTGGCCCACTAGGGGAGTGTTCTGGCCACTATAATCAATACCTCCATTTTTCCCTCCTTTGTGGGCATGGCTCCCACACAGTCAGCAGCCAGCAGCTCTGTTTTCTCCTTCCATAGGGAGGCACTGGCTCTAGGCCCTGTGTCCCAGCCTGAGCAGGAGCCTGTGACCCTGCAGGCTCGGGACCTGAGCTGCCCACATCCTCCATCAGCCTGAGTCTCCAGTCCACTGCGGTTTACAGGTCCCTCTCTTGGGTCTGGCTCCTACCTCTTTGGCTCTGTCTCCACAGTATAACACAAAACAGGAGATCAAAAAATCCTAAAATGGGCTTAATATCTCAACACTAAATGCTTTCACCTCATTTTAAACAATACACTTTGCTCACTACCACCATTGCACAAGCCTTACCACCATTACCAGTGGCCCTCAGAGCTTTTACTTCCACATAACCTTTTTCTAAACTTGCTTATTACTTTCTTAATCAGACTCTTTCAACATCCTTCCTAAATTCCCCATAGTTCCTAGAGTCCTCTGCCCATTTGGTTTACATGAATGGTTTCTTCTGGCAGAAAATGAAAACCAAGACAGGCAGTTTCAACATAGTGACAAATATTCAGCAAGATTCCTTGTTAAATTTTAAAAACTTGTTTGCACATCCTTCGGCTTAACATCATCATCATATAATTAAAATAACTAAAAGAAGATAAAATCAACCCAGAGTTTATGCTTTTAAGCACTCTAGGATGCTCCTGAGGAGGGATTGCGTTCCAAGTTCTGCTGCTGGGTTAGGTCGTCTTCAGGAAAAACTGCAGGCGGAGGATATTGTTGTTGGAACAACCGGTAGTCTGAGGTCAGAACAGGTTGGAGGGCCTGGAGGGACTTGATGGATGAAGCTGCTTCCGTGGGAGGAGTATGATGGGACCCCAAGCAGAGGCTGACCCATCAGGTCAGGTCGGAGACCTGTGAGGTGGTCAATTAACCTCAATGTAGTCATGGAGGCACAAAGACAGGTCATCATCAGGCAGCAGAGTAGCAGGGTTTAAAACGGCTATTTTCTTAAAACTGATGGTTGTTGGGTCCAGAAGCAAAGTCTGGTGGTGCATCACTCAGGAGTTTGACAACCATAGATTTGGTGGGGCCTTAATAAGAGTCTCCAAGGAATGTGAGGAGACAGGAGTTTTTGTCCAAAAGTCAGCTTTTTGGGGCCTTTTTTAAGAGGTCACTGAGGCAATCACATGCAAACAAGGTGTCCAGCCAGCTGCCATGCTTTTTAGTCTCTTAGAGAGGTAGGTAATAGGCCTCTGTTATGGCCCCAAGCTCTGGGTCAAGACTCCCTTGGCTATTTCTCGTTTTTCATCCACATAGAGGGAAAAACGTTTTTGGAGATCAGGTAGAGCCAGGGCAGGAGCCTCAGTTAGGGTTAGTTTTAGGCACTTAAAAGCCTGGTCTTGAGACTCTGTCCATTCCAGAGGACCTTGGGTGGTCCCCCTCAAGGAGTCATACAGAGGCTGAGCTATCTCAGCAAAGTTAATTACCCAAAGTCTGCAATATCCCACAGCTCCCAGGAATTCCCTCACCTGCCTTTTAGTGGCAGGGGTCGAAATTTGCATGATGGCCTGCACTCGCTGGGGGGAAAGAGTCCGTTTTCCCTCACGAATCTGGTAGCCTAAGTAAGTCACAAGCTGTTGGCATATTCGTGCCTTCTTAGCAGACACTTTATAGCCCAATTTATCCATGGCTCATAGAAGGATCATGGGTAGCACTCACATAACTTTCATATAAATCTGCTGCCAGCAAGAGGACATCGACGCACTGCAAGACAGTCACCTCCCTTAGGTCTTGCATTGGCCGATAACCTTGGGTCCCAGGTTTTTGGACTGGCAACAAGGAGATATTCCAAGGGCAGGTGTAGAATGTCAGGATGCCAAAGTTTTGGCAGTTTTGGTGGTTCCCAGTACTTTTAGCCTTTCCCCAATAGGGGTCCCTATAAACTGGGTGAGGACTGAATGAGCCTCTCCAGAATCCACCAGGAAACTAATGGGTTGGCCCCCCACATTGAGAGTTAGCCTAGGCTGGGGGAGGGGGCATATGAGCCCTGACTTCCTCAATCATGGGCCAGTAGAGCCTTTGCCTCCTTCTCTACCTTAGCCTTGAGCTTAGGGCAATCTCTTTGCCAATGTCCCCTTTCCTTGCAGTATGTGCACTGATTTTTTTGTCTAGAGGCATATGAGGCTTTTTGTCAGACTTAGTGACCTTATGACCCAAGACTTCTAGGATTTAAGTCAATTTGTGGTCTTTTGGGTCCTCTCAGTTATCAACCACCTTTTTAGCAATTTCTAACAACTAAGAGGCATTTCCATGAACCCTTCAAGCTGTGGTTGCTGCAGCCCAAGCTTCGGCTCTGTGGGGTTAAAGATGTCAGAGGGGAGGCTGGTAGGGTTTTTTTTCCCCTTGGCAGAAAAGAATTCTGCACGGCTCCAGTTCAGTTTTGCTTTGAAAGTCACTGAGAAGGAAGAAATTTCAGCTTTGGTGATATGAGCTCAATCTAAAAAATCTAAAATCCTTAAAGTTGTTAAGGACCAAGAGTAAAGCCGACAAAAATCACAAATGATAGTGCCTGTTCCAAGGTTTAGAAGTGATCACTTAAGAACAAAAACACAAAAACAGGCGCCACAAAGGACAGGACAAACACTGAACACATATACACACACTCGGAGGTTTTTCTGGCAGGTCGAGCAGCCTAAAGGGGAACAATTTTCATTATAACCCTTAAATCCAAAAGGCAGCATAAGACCTGAAACAGAAACCAAAATGCAAAAGACCTGAAGCAGAAACCAAAATGTAACAAAACCTGAAACCGAAATGTAAACTGGCAGTTACAAAAACACAAGTTAAACGAATGGAACTGGCAAATGCCCAAACTGCAAACAGGCAAAAAGCCTCAAATTACCAGAGGGTGTCCCACTCCAGCACAGAAGGAGCGCTAGGCTTGTCTGCAATTACAAATGTGCGCACCCCAAACAAAGTACTTACAAATTGTTGGCCGATCGAAGAAAAAATAATTTGGGGGGGGTCCTGTGTTCATCCTGGGTGAGCCCCCAGATGTTATAACCCAAAAATGAGACAACGTCCAAAAAGAAAAAGGAATAAGTGCTTTATTTTTTTATGCTGGTACCCAGCGACACAGATGCGATGGAGTTTGCAACCTGTGCAACAGGGTAAGCTTCTGAAGGGGTTTATAAAGGGGGAGAGTGTAGTGTCAGGGTGGGGAGGGGAACCAGGGAGCGAAAAAGGCTTTTGTTGCCCTATTTGATATTAAGGACTAATTTTTAGTCCTTAATAGTCCTTAATAGTCCTAAGGACTAATTTTTAGTCCTTAATAGTCCTTTTTAGTCCTTAGACAACTAGCTCTACAGGAGATTGACAGCTCTTGGTCTCTCCATTGGAATTTGCAAAGGCTGAAGCCTTGCAAAAAAAAAGGGGGTTTGCTTAGCTCCTGGAGTTTTTAAAAAAACAAACTAGGAATAAAAGAAATGGTGCATACAGAACAGAATGGCGACGCTTTTGTTAGAGTACAACAATTGTCACATTCTTTTTTAAAAAGATGAAAACATAAAATTTCATACTAACACATTATAAATTTCTGGTTATGCAATGTCAAATTGAAAATCTGTTGTACTATACTTGTTTGAACCGCCACTTAAGAAAATCTCAGTAAGATAATAAAAATATTATTATTTTACAAAGAAAAAGAGTAAGAGTGGGAATAAAATGACACTGTTGATACTAAGTTTTATTTAGAAGCTGGAGGTATCTGTAAAATAGTCTCTGAAAAAATGATCAAAAGGCAAGAGTCAAAAAATAATAGAGGAAAAAAAGAGTTATGGTATTTAATAAAAAGTATATATCCATCAGATATGTGAAAATTCCAGAAAATGAACAGAGAAAACACAAAATAAAAATTAAAGAAGTAAATTAGGAAAGGACCAATTGAGAAACATTTCTGGGGAATAAAAGATCAGATTGAAAGGTCAGTTAGTGATTTCAAAAAAGCCTACTGCAAGGCTCAGCATTACAGAAATAAGCCAGAAACCACTGCAATTTTAAAAAGCAACACTGGGGCCTAAATGGTAATAGAAAACTGCCTTAGAATTCCAAAAGATGTGATTTTACTTTAGAATTCTATACCAGCCAATCTAGCAATCAAACACCAACCTGGAGTGAAAACAGCTTCAGGCATTTAAACTCTAGGAAAGAGGCAGGGAGAAAGGAGAGAAATAAAATGAAAGAGAAAGGAATTTAGCTCCTGTGTCTGTTTCCTCAGGAAGTTGCTAGAAAACAGGCTCCACTAGAGTTGATTGTAAGAGGGAAGCCCAGCAAACAGAAGATCTAACACCGGAAAGTGCTGAAGAGAAATCCCAGAGGCTCCACCATGCTGCAAGGGCGGTGAGCCATGCATTCCATCAGGAGAGAGAAAGAGGAGGACTCCAGGGAGAAAGCCTTTATTGGGACAAGGGAGGGAAAGAAGAAAATACAGAGAGAAAGAAAGGAAGGAAGAGGAGGAAGGGCAGGAGGAGGAAGAAAGGAAATATATCTGCATAGCTTAACTGTCAGGACTGAGACCTTCTCTGTCAAAATCACTTTATTCTTTTTGCCAAGGTTGTGGCAGGAACCTAATAAATAATGTCACTCTTTGGGTAATTCCTGGAAGCCAATTTATCTATGCAAATAATTTTTCATTTTGCCAAAAGTTGCTTCAATTAAAAAAAGAAGTAAGTGAGCTGTTCCTTTTTTAATTCACACTATTCTTAGCAGGACTCTCTTCAAGAATGCAGTACTGTCCCTTTGTTCCAATCCATGTTTGTCACTGATATGGTCCACACACAGAAAATTCCCAGCCTTATATCACTGGAGGCTAAATTCCAAAGCTCTCCTTTGCATTTCATTTTCTTTTTTTTTAAATTTATTTCATTTTAAAAGGGAGTAAAATTAAACACAACAAAACAGAACAGAATGGGACATAAGAAAGCATAAATTTCAAAGCTAGACAACCAGAGATCTTCACTATCTGTCATATTGTCTCTTATTTTCTTCCAAATGGTTGTCCTTATCTTTGCATATGGAGAGCTCATACTCAATAACATAGGCAATCTTTTTACAAGATGTGCAGTTCACTGGCTCCCACTTGCTAAGCAGGGGGGAGGGGGAGGGGGGACACGGGATGGGGGCCAGGACGACATGAAATGTCTGATTCTCAGCCCACACGCAGGCAGGATCACAGTCACCCCCCAGAGACAGGAAGAGCTCCTTGTTCTCCCGGCACCCCGAGTCAACCGCACAATGCAGGTCCCGACATGCCAGGGTCTCTCTCTTTCAGGCTGCTGAAAGTCTGCCACACTCTCAGCCACACCCCAGAAAGGGGAGGAGCTCCTTGTTCTCCTGGTATCCCGAGTCAACCGCACGGTGCAGGTCCCGAGGCACCAGCCTCTCTCCCCTGCAGGCCCCCTAAAGTCCACCATACTCACCTGCTATTTCTTTCTGATGAATTGACCATTCCATTTCCAAAGTTCTGAAATGGCCAACAGACCACAGAAAGAATTCTCTTTAGGCTCCTTTTTGAAACCAGCAGCTACAGTGATCTGCTGGCCTTGCTTCAGGGCCGCCCTGTGCCCACTTTAGCAGCAGGGTGGGCAGGAGCCCTTGCACTTCATTTTCTTTTCTGAGATCCTATACCTGTGTTGGGGCAGTGGTCTCTACTGTGGTGATCTTCCTTGCACTCCAGGCTGCATAAAAACATCATGTGTAGATAGGTTAGGCAGGTATCGAGCCATTGGCAGCTAAAGGAACAGAATAATTATATCACAAGAGGCATTTGTTCACACAGAAATATTTTTTGGTATTTATAGATGTGTTACTTATACATGAAAGGTATTAATTATTCATCCAACATAAATTAAAAGAGAAGAAATAAAGTGTAATCAATGCATTAGTTGGATTAGCAGCAAATAATTAAATTTTTCATTGTCAGAAGTGGTAAAAACTGAATTGGGATTTAGCCGGCAATTATGACACTTACGTTAGGTGAAAAAGGATTAAGAATATGAGAAGGAGTGTAAGCTTAGGGGCAGAGGACTTAGCTCAGCAGCACAGTGCTTACCTGGCAAGTGTGAGGTAGTGAGTGTGATCCCCAGTACCCGAAAAAAAAAAAGAGTATAATATTATAAAATCTCCCTCTAGTATAGTAGGACACTTAAAAAAGAAAAGTGAGTGTAAAGTACATACTGGAAGGCAAATGGCAAAAACAACAGATGCTGAAAGAGTTGAGAGTATTTCCAAATCACTAGACCTGAGTGTGTGGATATTGATCTCACCTCCTTGCCAGCACAACTCTAGGCCATAATGAGTGACCGAGGTCAGAGGGAGCCAGGGCCAAGGTGAGTCTCCTTGTTCACACTGACCAGACTCAGCCTGGAGACTTTCAGTACAACTTTCCTGATACACTGGTACTGAGAACTGAACTCAGGGCCTTTGCACTCACCTACATCTTCCACCCTTTGACTGGTTTTTGTTTTACTTATTCTTATTTTGTTTGTTTGTGTGTTTGCTTGGTTACTTTGGAGAGAGGGTCTTCCTGAAATCTGCCTGGGTCAGGCTTGACCTTGCAATTCTCCTCCTTCAGAGTGCAGATTAAATTTGCATTGTAGAATATAGGTATATTTTTATAACAGCAATCATGCCTTTTTAAATTTTTGAAAACAAAGACTAAAAATAGGAACCAAATTTCAACAAGGAAAAAACTCACTGTGAACAGTACATAAAATAGTCACTGGTGAAACTCTGTCACCAGCCACCCAGACTCCCCTCAAGCTGTCCAACACAGCTGCGCAGGCAGAGCAGTGAGCAGGTTTGGTGGGCAGCGCCTGGGTCTCCGCCAGTTCCTCAGAGCCAGGGCGCGGGCCTGTACTTAATCAGACAGGTTAAGGCTTCCCTAACTTCTGTACTGTGGGACTGTAAATAACTTCAGTTTTTCAGCACAGCAGACTTCATGCCAGTGTCAAGTCATCTTTATAAAAATGATAAAATCGACAGGATCCCTAGAAACTCTTCAGAGTTTACCTGAATATTGGAATTTTGGCAGGGAGCAATGATGGAACCATTATAGTCATTTCATAAACTGCTTCTAAGCGATCATCATCATTTTTCTTCTCAATATCTAAATTCCTCTGCCCCTCCTCAGTAATTGCATAGATTCTCTCATCTAGATCAAGCTCCAGAGCCTTGGCAGAATTTCTGGAGCTGTCTCTATGACAAGCCAGAGCCTCTTTAGAAGAAACAAATGAAAGACCTTTAGTCTGTATAGTCGCAGACAAAATTGCTGCCAGTGAAATACCTTGTGATTTTCACCTGGTACTAAAAATGATCAATGAAACATTTCTAGGAGATTGATAGTGCACAGGATCTCAAGAAATTCAACCTCCCTACAGATCACCCCTCACTGGCTACACACTGTGTGATAGACGATTCTCCTTGTCAGGGAGAATCATTGGGATTGGGAACCTAGAACATCAGAGCATCTGCTGGTCCTGGACCGGGAGCAGTAAGTACAGAAGATGCATCTGAGTCCCCTGGACATGGTCCTTCTCCCATAGCCACCCATTGCACCACACCATTTTCTTGGGGTTTTGGCATATACACAGGCACAGAGGTGCCACTGGAGTCGTGACTGACCTGCCCTGCACACTGTGCTCCTTTTCAGCATCACTTTCTTTCCGGGGATCATCCCTTTGCTGAGTGCTATCGAGCACTGGCATATTTCACAGCGTGGGGCTAGTACTTCGCCCCTGCCCCACCCCAAGACAGGAGAGATCTACTGTGACATTTTCAGTGGTGAAACAAACCAATGTGTGGTGAAGCCAACTTCCCTCCATGCCTAACTAGTCCTGACAATCAGCTCACAAAGTTCTTTATTTAGGTGACTCTGGTTGGCAACATTAGTATGGAGAAGTCAGAAATCTCTTTATCACACTATGTTTGGTACATTTATATGTATCACAAGGGCCATTACAACTATCTGAGAGTTTTTCTAAGGGAATAATATACTTCCTTAGTTAAAAAACATATACTTTTAAAAACCAGTCTGCTTGAATTGGAAACTTCTAGATACTAACAGTGTTTGCAGGATGGAGATACTGTGAAAATACTTATTTCAAAGTGGTGTTATAAGGATTAAATGAGGTAGCGCATCTATAATGAGGTAGTGCATCTATAAACGTGTGAATCCATCTATCCCTCAAAAATAATTTAATTCTTGGGCAGATACTTGGGAGGGGGAAAATTGGGGGAAATGGAATTTCTATTTTTGAGTTTTTGAGGAATCTCCACACTGATCCATAGAGGTTTTACTAGTTTAAGTTCCCATCAACAATATAGTAAAGTTCATTTTCCCCACACCCTCATTAGCATATGTCTCTTCTTCAACCAGGTCAGTCTGCTGGTTGTCAATTCTGTCGCCCTATGCTCTGGAGAACACAGGCACCGGAGGCAGGGCTTCTGGTTCCAGGCCCCCCTGGATCTGGCTAGGGGCCTCTTTTTGAGTCCTTTACTGGACTTCCTGTAAGAAAAGACTGATTAATAAGAAAAATGTACAGAAGTCTAACAGTTGTAGTTAGAAAATTCATATGGAGATGGAAAATCTCAAAGGAGTGGCTAAGAATTCAGGTTTAAGTATCATTTCCATTGAAACAAAGGAGATGGTACACAGGAGCCCAGTTATGGGCAGGTGACCAGGAAAAGCACAAAAAGTAAGGATAAGTTCTATTATGCTGGTATAAATCCAGCCTTTTCCACTGAGAAGATTCTCCTGATTTAGGGTCATCCTTTTCTTTCAGGTATGAAGGAGGAGGCACCATTACAATGGCAGATTTCATGACAGGTGTAAATTACACTCACAGAAGGAAACCTCTACCTTGTAGATTTTCTCCTATTTTGATGTTATTCAAAATAGCTCAATCTGGGGTTTTTCTCTGTGGTAGAGCACTTGATTGCTATGCTCAAGACTCTGGGTTTGATTCACAGCACTGGAAAAAAACACACACACACACACACACACACACACACACACACAAAAACCAAACAAATGATCAGCTCAATATAAGTGCTACTCCATGGATGGCATATTCTGGTCACATACATATGCCAAATGCTTTTCTCTGATTAGAGGATACAAAGATACAATGGCTAGGAAATTTGTCCAAAATGATGCACTGTTGAATTTCTTTGGTCTTTATAATTGTCATGTGGTGCTGTGGTCTTCCATTTTTTTCTCTCACCCTCAATGTTGGAGAATAATTTATACCACTAACAGTAACAGCGATTCAATGGAAGCAACTGTTCTCAATGGAAAATTTGGGTGAAGGGAATTTGGAAGGAAGCCATGTATACTTATAGCTCGGTTGGGGGTGCAGTCTGGTATGTGGGGGTGTATGGAGTGTGGGAGTGAAGGAAAAGCATTCCCTCTTCTCTCAAAAATTTTGCTGAAATGAACTAACAAATGAAAAAGAGAAAAGATGCCAAATTAATTAACACAGAGAAAAAAAGGAGTCATACGAAAAGTATGAAACACAAAGGAAGGCTAAAGAAGTGCAGTTTACATACCCTTTCTCACAGAGGGCAGGGCACAGCTGTGTCTATAAATCATTACCTAGAAGATGAATGGACACCAAAGACAAAATAGCTTCTGAAATGATTCTGTTTAAAATTTGAATGATTCCAAAGGGACTCATTCAAAAGATAGTTAAAAGACTATCTTTTAAAAACAAAGTGTACCCAGTTTAGGTCTTATTCCTGTGTTTCTTACTTTTCAAAATAGGTAATGAGATTTCAGGGTGGGAGTGGAAGCCAAGGGAGCTACTTTCTGGTCTTGTGTTAATGCAGATGAGGAGAATCCCAAACATAGCCTCTCACTGAACACTGCTGGGGAGAAACACGACAAGCTTAGAGATACCTTGAATCGGAGGCAGCTGCTCAGCCCTCTTAGTACACCCAAGCTCAAGTCATTGTGCTGAGATTTTCTAAGCCACAGCGATAGCTTGAAAAATGCTTCACTAATTCTCATGCATGTACTTTGTGTTACTGATTTCTTGCTGTGGTATAGAAATCAATTAGTTGAGAAGCAAGGTGGTGTCAAAACTTTATTACAATGAGCTGTGTATTAGTCTTCTGGAAACCATTCCCAACCATGACATGGAGTGTTTAACTTGTCATCGGATCAGGGATTTACTCTGCTGTAATCTGACTCGGAAACCTCAGGGCAGACGAATGTGTTGGGGGAAAGATGCTTACTTAGTTCATGGTGGTCAGGAAACTGTGGGAGAATAGGCCAGAGAGAAGGGGGCCAATGATCATATGTATAATCCAATCTTGCCTCAGTGTCCCATCCAGACACACCCAAAAATGTGCTCCACGGAGACCCTGAAGCAGATTCTAAAGCCAATCAAGTCAACCCTCCACGCTAACCACTGCTACCTAGTTGGCTGGATCATGGCCAGACTGCTGTCCTCGGACAATTTTAACTAATAGTCTCAATTTGCACAAGAAATGGAGAAGTGTATTTTTGGCCACAGATGGGTGAGCACCAGGGTCATCATTAATCCAGCAGCGGCCCGTTTCTTCGATGCACATTCTAATGTTATCTGAAGGTCATCAGATGTTCTGGGCCTTATAAATCTAAAGAATGCTTCCTGGTTAGTAGGTTTCATGGCAGATGTTTCTCTGTTCCTTTTTCCTGGAATAGGTGAAACTAGCTGATAATATTGTAATAATTTAGGTTTGCTTTCCTTTAGAATTTAAAATGCCAAAGTTTTAAAAAAAATGTTTGCAAAGGACAAGTGAAAGCTTTAGAGTAACTTTTCTCCTCTTACTTCCTTTATATAAGTGAAAACACAAATAGACTCTCTTAAATCACAAATAACTCAGCTCCCTATTTCTGTTTCTTTACCCATACTGCATATAACTCACTTGGGTCAAATGTGAAAATAGGCAAGCACAAGTTCTACAAATCTGCATTTCAAGGTTTGTACTCTTGGGCAAAACTTCCCCTCCCAACAGCTTGCTTATTGGGCTATTGCTTTTTTTCTACACCATCAGGAAATCCAATTGAGTATTCTTTTAAAATTTTTCTAAATCTTTAGCCTTCTATTTTCTTCATGTCTGTCCATATTTAGTTTAGATTTCTTAGTTTTCTTTAATGGTACTTTTCCTAGTACCACAAATCCTTTTCCCTTCTGTGGTTTTTACATCTGCCCAACTACAGCTCTGCTTAAGATGAATCCAATTTTATTGTCTACTCTGTCCAAGACAGACAGCTTGTTATCACTGAACACTTTGTGCAGCGTCCAATTCATCATTATTTTAGTGATAGATAAACTGGGTCAACCTTAGTGCTTTTTGCACAAGTTTTAACATCTCCATTTGCATATCACCTCTGAAGCCCTCTACCAATTGTGATCTTCTATTGATTTGAACTCACATACATTGTTGGGGGGATGTATCTTCCATTGTTCATCTCACAGCCAAACTAGCCCAAATCAAATCTATCTTCCGAATTTCAGCTATATGATTTTCAGCCAATTGCAGTTATAATTAAAGTTATTTCTAAGCATCAATCCCTTATGCAGATGCCCATTTTATGGCGACTGAAGACAAAAGTACTTAACATGATGCATGGCTATGTGTGATATGGAATATACTTTTCTCTTAAACCTTTTCATTTTTCTACTTACGATCTATAATCCAGCCATAGGGGTTTCATTTCACCATCTGAAATGTGTAATTTTTCTCCTTTGGGTCAGATCCTGTTTATATCTTATTGCCTCTGTCAGGAAAGCTCTTCTTCATCATTTGATTACCTCCACCACTCCAGATTTCAAATCGATGTCACATCCCCTAAAAACTCTTTTTGACTTTCTGTCTGGTTCAAATTCTCTTACTATACTCTTCCAGATTCCATTTCTTCCGCTTTGAACTATGCACTATGTCTATAAACATATCTCTAATTAAGAATATAATGCATTTAACATAGTAGAAGCCAGTATCAAGCAGAGTCTATATTTGTGATAGTTTTGCTTCTGGTCTATGATGCTCTTGGTATATGACACTCTTGAGAAGATATGTCACTATCAAAGCATGAAAAATTCAGCGATGGATGAGAAACATAGCAAGGCATTTCAGAGATCTACATGTTTCCTGTCTCCCACCAATGATAAACCTACCCTTTGCGAAATTAGTTCTCTTGTCCAAAGAGAGGTTGTAAATTGCTTTGTTATTATTGTTGTTACTGTTATTGTTGTTGCTAAAAACAAAAGGTTAAGCCTTTTGAGTGAATATCTGCTCCCTCTACAAATAATCAATGCATTGGCCTCTATTTTTCTTCCAAAATTTGTGTTTCACAAGAGTTGTTCAATTGAAAGTGAGTATTAGCATCTTTTCAGATTTTGAGGGTTAGGAATACATAAATATGCTTATGGCAACATTCCTAGCTTGAGAGAAGAAAAGAGAACTGAGAGTTCTAGAAAGAAAACCATAAGCCGTTCAAGAGAAAGTGCCTCTGAGGTGGGACCAAGCAGACATGTAAATGCAAAGGTGGACCATCAAGGAAGTCCAGCAAAGCAGGATGGAGCAGGGAAAGCCACTGTTCTCCTGAAGGCTCTGCCACCCTGGGAGCTGAGCCAAGGAGATTTTGTTATGAGGTGGTCCAGCAGGAAAGGAGAAATGAAATCCGCACCAGTATTATGTGTCAGCAATGGCTGTACCTTCTTCTCAAAAGAAGTGAGAAAAACATCATCTTTGCAAAGCTTTTCAAATGCTAGATAATTATTTCCTTTTATATCTCTGAAGAGCACAGGCTTCAGCCCACTGTTGCTGATACTGTAGGAATTCCCAAAAGGTGACGCCATTGCCATGCTCAATGAATCAGAGACATCTGTCTGGAGAAATCCAATCCTAAAGTTTATTGTGGATGTCACAGAGGCCCTTTATGATGCTAGATTCACAAAAATGTGCTCAGTGTTGAGCCAGAGAATTGTTAAATTATTTTTATTGCATATTTCAAGCCAGAGATGGCCAATGTGGCAGTTTAGAGATAATGTGGTAGATAATCATTAGATTATCAAGATTCTTCTCTTTAAGAGATAGATAAAGTAGGCTTCACCTCCCTTTTGCTTGGAATGACCTCCAGATGGGGCAATCGAGTGAGGAGAAGTGATGCTTTAGCAGTTCTGGACCTAACACTGCAAAGGATTAGCAATTTCTGCTTTGCCCTCCAGGCCCTCCATCTGTGAAGTAAGAAGACTGACCACCCTGTAGGGCAGACCACACCGAGACATTCTGAGGCTCTGGGGCTAGGAAGACGAGTAATCCTGCAGAATCTACCATTCCAGCTGCCCTAAAAATGTATTGTGGACTAAAGCAGACTCACACCAGCTGAGCTACCAGGGGAATAGCACTGAGTTAACTGCCACATGTGATATAGGGGTATAACCTAGCTGAGCACTGCCTGTTTCTGATGCATGAAATGATGACATTAATAAAATGGTGGTTGTTTCATGCTACTGTGTTTGGGCATAGTTTATTACACACCAATAGTTAAATGGGACCATCTGGGTGGAAAGATGAGGATAGATGACTCAATCAATCACCAAATGTTTGTAACATTTATTCTTTACTGTCCTTCTACCCAAGAGATTTTTTATAAGAGGGAACATGTTAGATTTAGAGGTTATAGACTTCCAACACTGATTTCTGGAAGCATCATAGCTTTTGCCTTTGTATGAACTGTTGTACCCTGAAATTCTAGCCCACCAATAGCTGTGAGTGTATGTGCTACACCTTGTAAATCTGCTATCAATTTAAAAGTAATCAAAGACTAATACATGAGATGCCACAGCAAATTGACAAATTCTATGAAGGATTTCAACTTCTAGAATGGTAATATAGATCTTGGAAAACTTATTCTCCCTCTAGGCAACCAAACACAGTCAAGATAGTTAAAGCCAACAAATTCCAAACTCTTCTTAATTGATTAAAGTCACAGAACAACCTGAAAATTACCTTCCCAAGAGGACATACTAAAGCTCAGCTTTGGTGAGAGGAGATTCTGTGAGGCTGTAACTTGGGACTGTTCCTAGAACTGCTCTCTCCACTGCTCAATGGCATGGTAGTTACTCAAGAGCAGGCAGCATTGCAGACAGCAGGAAGATCTGACTGCTTTCAGATCCTTATGACCATCATCTGCAGGGCACAGTCAATATTATGTCCACATTTGCAGCTCCCTGGAAAAATCTCTACTGTACTTTCAGTGCCTGGTCGCTGTGTGATTTGACTCAGAGCTCAGATCAGTGAAAGGGAGGAGAAGCCATCCCCGGGGCACTATCAGAACAACAGGAATTCCTAGCAACATCTCTGCTGCCTAAGTGATTTCAGATGAGCTGTGCTACAGTCTGGCTGAGAATTTAAAGGGAGATCCAGGAGGGTGAGACAATCATAGAAACTCTACAATGCTTTCAAATGTGCTGGGCTTCTAATAAGCAATGTCAAATCTCACGTGAAAAACTGGGAGAGAGGAAGGCACCCCTCACATGTATCTGGTTCACTCTTGGCCTCCATGCAAGCAGGAAATGAAAGTTAGGGTTGTCTTTTAGACTGTCCATGCTGCTGGGCTTGCCTTTTCATACAGAGGCCTTTTCCAAAGGGCAAAAACACAGAGACAGGGTCCAAAGATGAGCCCTTTATACAAATCTGATCCAAGCACTGGCTGATCAGATATGGACTCTAGGCCTGATCACAGGAAGATAGGTTTAAGAATAAAACAAGAATTTAAGAAGGAAGTTTAGTAACAAACTCAACTCACAATTCACACACTAGAGTGGTTCAGAATCCACAGCATTAGTCCCGGGAACTCACTAAACAAATAAGCATCAAGAACAGAAACATCAGTACTACTGACCAATGAACCCCCAAAATCCTTGAGGAATAGAGGAATCTAATACTGGCATTGGAACAATGTTTCTAAAAGGTCCATTTTTCAACAAAAAATTACAAGGAATCAAAAAATACGGCACACCATAGTTAAAAGGTAGCCAACAGAAAATGTTCTTGAGAATGCCTAGACTGTAAACATAGGCAAAGATTTTAAATCATCAATTATGAATAAATGTTTAAAGAACTAAAGAAAAGTATAACATGGCAGTTGATCAAAGAACAAGAATTCATAAGTAAAATTATTTTAAAACTCTGGAATCAAAATAACTGCAATGAAGCACTCATTAGAGGAAATGAATTACAGATTTGAGCTCCTGGAAGAAAGAATCAATGAACATGAGCATAAATCGATAGATACTATTAAGTCCAGGAAGATGATAAAAGAATGAAAGAAGAATGACAAAAAAGAAAAACAAAGATCCAAGTCTTGTCCAAAAAAACACATATACCATTACACACACATATGAGGGTTCCTGAAAAGTATTGTGAAAAGAAAAGGGACAAAGCATATTTAAGAAATAATGACCCAAACATTTCTATAATTTGATATCAAAATATTAATCAAAACATTATAGAAGCTCAAAAACTACAAGTAGAATAAATTTAGAGAGACACATACTTGGACATGTAAGTCAAATTGATGAAGTTGAAAGAAAAATAGATCATGAATTAGCAAGAGAGAAATGACTAGTCGCAAAGTATCTTTAATAAGATAATGGACGAATTTTTTAATAGATGCTGTGCAGATGAGAAAACAGGAAAATGACATCTTCAAAGTCCTGAAAAGCATAATTTGTCAAAATTTCTATATCCAGCTAAACTGCAGAATCAAAGGGGGAAATTAGGTCACTTCAGAAAAATAACAAGTGAGAATTCATCATTAGCAGATGTTTACTATAAGAATTAGCAAGTAAAATATTGAAAGAACACTCGATAGTCATGAATTCAAACAAAACATAAGAAAAACAAAATCAATGACAAGGATCATTAAGGATAATATAAATGGATTAATATAACAGATTTGTCTATTTTAAAGGACAAATGCATGAAGCTTATAAAATTGTGTTTATACACCTATAGTATTTCATGGTATAATTACATAGAAATAATTGTGCAAAGGAAACTGAGCCCTATTGGAGCAAAGATTTACATATGATCAAATCAAGTTAGTATTAATCCTAACTAGATTGTTGGAAGTTGAGTGCTTATTCTGTGCATTCACTAAGAAAACAGCTTTAAAAGTAAAAAAAAATAAAAAGAAGAAATGTAAAAAGTTCACTAGAAACTATCAATTTAAATAAAAAAGAAAATAGGAATTAAGGAATAGAAAAAACTCATAGCACATGTAAGAAATATAAATCCTATCAAGAAACACATAAATTCTATCTTATCAGTAATTACATTTGACGAAAATATGTTACTCAATATAAAACCCATTTTAAGAATACATTTTTAGAAAGGATGCAGATAGATACACCTTGCGTGAGCTGGTCTGGCTGCTGCGAGCTTAGTTAGAAAGTCTGCTTACCAAGGACACACACAGGGTGACAGTAAATGGTGCAAAACTGTATTTTCTGCAAACAGCAGTTAAATATGAACCTGAGTAGCAACAATAAAACAAGAAAAAAAACAGATTTTAAAACAAAAAATTACTAGAAGAAACAAAGAAGAATATTTCATTTTTAGAACAGAGTCAATGCACAATGAATATATATACTATTAAAGTCATAAATTAAGCACAACCTCAAAATATATGAAGAGAACAGCAGAACTGAAAAAACAGACACAAAATAGCACTCATGCATATATGATTCCAATAAGAGATAGAAGAACAAGTAGACAGCAGATTAGTAAGAAAATGGAGCACTTAGCACTATAAACCAAGTGGATTTGGCAGATGTCTCTAGAAGATTTGGCCGTGCGGCAGAGCACACTCACTTCTCAGGGACGTGGCACACTGTCCAGGAGGCACTACCTTCACGTCCACAGCAGAGGCCTGGATAAGCATAAAAAGACAGACATCACACAAGACACATGTGCCAACAACAATGAAGTTAAATTTTGAAATTATCAGCATAAGAAAGCTTTGGAAATTCACAAACGTGTAAAAGTGAAACAGTGCTCTTGAGAACAACAAAAACACTGAAGAAGAAAACCTCAGAAAAATTACAAAATACTTTCAAAGAAGTAAATATGAAAATACAGTATTTCAAAACTCAGGAGAACCAACTGAGACAGTGCACAGAAGGAATCTGATAGCTATAAATGCATGTTTAAAAACACTTCAAGTCAATAATATAATCTCCTACTGTGATCAATACACAAAATGGAGAGCAATATAAACTTGAAGGATCCAAAAAGATTACTGTAGAAATTAATAAAACACAGAAAAGCAAAGCTATAGAGAAAAGCCTCACCAATTTGTCACCTTAAAATTCATACAGTTGGCATTTCTAGGCTTCACTCATCAAGAAAAGAAAATAAATGAATAATTACCAAAATTAGGACATCATTTGTGATCATATAGTAGCAATAACATTGACAAAAACCAATAAGAGAGTTCTATGATTAATCATATACCAATAAGTTAGACAACTTTAATACAAATGGACAAAGAAAGATAGAAACTAAACAAAACTCACTCAAGGAAATACAAAATGCAAAGCAACTTATGAAAGGAAAAACTGTTGAATTAGTAATTTAAAACTGTCAAAAGAAATCCCACCAAAAAACACAGATGCAAATGGTTTCCCTGGTATACAAAATATTTTTTAAAATTTTATTTACTCTTTTAATTTCTCACACAAGAGAGACAACATGATGTTCACAGATATGATTCTAATTTATTTCGCTTATGAGTATGATCCTAAGTTGCATTCATTTACCAATGAAAGGTTCCAGTTCACCCTTCTTTATGGCTGAGTAGTATTCTCTGTATAAAAATACCACATCTGTTTTGTTCATTCTTTAGTTGGGGTTGTCTCCAGGATTTAGCTATTAGAAATTGTGCTGCTATAGACATGAGTGCACATACATCACTGTGGTATGATGTTTTTCATTCTTCTAGGAAGATACCCAGCAGGGGAATAACTGAGTCAAATGGGGCCTCTAATCCTAAGTTTTGGAGGAACCTCCATGCGATTTTCACCGTGGTTGTGCCAGTCTGCATTCCCACCAACAGCAGTTCCTTTATCTAACAACCCCTTCAGCATTTGTTATTGGCTGATTTCTTGATGAAAGCCATTCTTTCTGGGGTGATATGAAATCTGTGTTGTTTTAATTTGTATCTCTTGAATGACCAATGATGTGGAACACATTGCATACATTTACTTGCCATTTGTATTTCTTCATCTGAGAAATGCATATTCATCTCAGATGCCCATTTTTGGATTGTGTCTTTGAATTTGGGGGGTCTGATTTTTTCAGTTCTTTATAAAATGTGCTAGACAAAAATCTTTTGTCTGAGGGACAACTGGTTAAATTTTTTTCCATTGTGTGGGTTGTCTTTGCACCCTTGTTGATTTTCTCTTGCTGTGAAAAGCTTTTTAATAAGATTAGATCCACATTGTTGACTCTTGGAATAATTTTCAGTGTAATCTGGGTTTTGTTCATGAAATATCTGCCTATCCCTTTGTCTTCAGGATTTCCACTTAATTTCTTTTCCAATAAATTTAGTGTTTCTGCTTAAATATTTACATCTTTGATTACTCTGACTTTAGTTTAGTGCATAGTTATAGGGATAGGTCTAAATTTAGTCTTCAGAATGTTGAAAGCCACTTTTCCCAGCTGATTTATTAAAAAGGCCACCATTCATCCAGTGAATATGTTTGGCCCCTTTGTCAAAGATAAGGTGTCCAAGTGTATTTGTCGTTGTGCCTGCATCTTCCAATTGTTCCATAAATCCGTGTGTGTGTGTGTGTGTGTACCATGCTGATTTTATCACAGTGTCTTTTTAGTATAATTTTAAGTCAGAGATTGTGATGCCCATATTTTGCTTTTGTTACCCATAGTTGCTCTTGCTACTCAAAGTCTCTTGTGTTTCCAACTGAACTTGAGGAATGTTTTCTCTAGTTCTTTGAGATATTCTAATGATACTTTGATTGATATTACATTAATATGCACAGTATTATGTTTTTCACAAATAATGATAATTTAATATCTTCAGTCTCTATCCTTATTCCTTTTACTACTTTCTCTTGTCTAATTACTCTAAAGTTTCCAGAATTATATAAAATAGTAGTGACAGTGAACATCCTTGCCTTGTTCTTGATTTTACAGTGACAGATATCAGTTTTGGACCATTTAGTATAATGTTAGCTGTTGATTTGCTATAAATGACTTTTATCAGATTGAAATAAAGACCATCTCATCCAATTTCCTGTAGAGTTTTTATCATGAATGGGAGTTAGAGTTTGTGAAATGTTTTATCGGCAACTACTGAGATAATCTTGTGGTTTTTGTCATTGGGTGTGTTAATATGGATTATCACATTTATTTATTTGATATGTTGAACCATCCCTGCATCCCTGGGATGAATCTCACATAGTCATGGTGTACAACCTTCTTGATGATTTTCTGCATTCTGTTTGTCAGTATATTATTGAGGAATTTTGCCTCTAACTTCATTAGGGAGATTGGCCTGTAGTTTTCTTTTGTGGTTGGTTCTATCTGTGATTTTGCTATCAAGGTAATACTTGCTCCCAGGAATTATTTTGGGAGTATTGCTTCCCTTTTGACTTAATTAAAGAGTTTCAGTATTAATAATGTTAGTTCTTCTCTTAACTTTGTGTAGAGTTTAACTGTGAATCCATCAGAACCTTTGATTTACTTCATTGGTAAATTTTTAATTATATTTTCAAATTCACTGACTAATACTGGGTTATTTAGAATTTTTATATCTTTTTGATTTAGTTTTGGCAATTCATATGTGTCTAGGGATCTGTCCATTTCTCTGTTTTTTGTCTTATTAGAGTATAGGTTCTTAAGGGGCTGGGGTTTAGTTCAGTGGCATAAGCGCCTGCCTTGCAAGCAGTTGGTTGTGAGTTCGAGCCCCAGTACCAATTAAAAAAGAAAAAAAGAACTTTGTCAAGCCAGGGATTTAGCTCATCAGCGTAAGCATTCACCTGGCAAGAGCAAGGTTGTGAGTTTGATCCCCAGTCCAAAAAAAAAAAAAAAAAGAAAGAAATCTTAGAGTATAGGTTCTTGAAGTCAGTATTGATGATCTTCTGGATTTCTGCAGATCCATTGTGATTTCCTCGCTTTTATTCCTAAATGCTTGAATTAGAGTTTTTCTTGCATCTTTTTAATAAGTTTGGCTAAGGGCTTATCAATTTTATACTTTAAAAGAACCCACTCTTCAATTTATTGATTCTTTGTATTGTTTTCTTCATCTTGATTACATTAATTTTTGTTCTTATCATTATAATCCCTTCCCTTGTATGAAGTTTGGGTTTGATTTGTTCTTTTTCTAGAAGTTAGAGTTTCAACAGTAGGGTGCTTATTTGAGTTCATTCTGTGTCCCTGATATGAGAATTCATCACTACAAATGTCCCTTTAGGACTGCTTTTGTTGCATCCCATAAACTTCAGTATGTTGTATCAGTATTATTGTTTAGTTGTACATAGTGCTTAATTTCTTCTCTAATTTCCTCTGTGGCTCACTGCTTGTTGAGCAGAGTGTTGCTTCATTTCCACTTGTATATGTACTTTTTGTGGTTTCTTTTGCCACTGATTTCCTATTTCATTGCACTATGGTAGATAATATATATGGAATGTTTTCAGTTCTTCTGCATTTACTCAAGCAGTTTTAGGGACCAATATGTGGTCTCTTTTGGAGAATGTTCCATGTGCAAGTGAGAAGAATATGCATTCTGATGTTGTGGAGTAGCACACTCTGAGACATCTAGTAAATTCAGTTGTTCACAGGTTTGGTTTGATTCTGATATTTCCTTGTTTCTTTTCTTTTTGTCTAGTTGATCTCTTTATTTGTGACAGTGAGTAATTACAGACTTCCATTGCAATCATGACAGTGCTCATTTGATTTTTCATGTCTGCTAATATTTGTTTTATGTAGATATTTGAGCTAGTATTTGGTGCATATATATTTATTATTGTTTTACCCTTTTTTGGTTTTCCATTAACAACTATGTAATGAGCTTCTTTTGTCTTTTTTGTTCAGTCTTGGCTTGAAGCTCACATTGAATGCAAATAGAATAGCTACCCTGCTTTTTTCTGGGTTTCTGTGTAATAGAGTACTGTTTTTCACACTTTGACTTTCAGTCTATGAATCTCTTTTTGAAATTCTTTTTCAAAATCTCTTTTTGAAATGTATTTCTTAAATGCAGCATATTGCTTGATCCTGCTTCTAGATCCATTCTGATGGTCTATCTCTTTTGATTAGTGAATTGAGACTATTTACAATGATAGTTACAACTGATATGTAGTAGATTGTCTTTTTCTTGTTATTTTCCTGGTTTTGGTTCCTTGTTTTTCCCCCTGTTTAATTGTTTGTTCTGCCTGGTGGTTCCTTTCTATTGGTGTACTTGTGGTCATATTTTCTCATTTGAATATATTCCTCAGAGCATTTTGAAAAGCTTCTATTGTAGTTATGAATTTCTTTAATTGTTCTTAGTCATAGAAGTATTTTATTTCTCTTTGTTTACTGAAAGACAGTTTTGCAGGGAAGATCAATCTGGGTTGAATGATATTTGCTTTCAGAGGTTAAGCATACCTTACTCCATGCTCTCCTGGATTTGAGGGTTTATGTTGAAGTCTGCTGTGATTCTCATGGGCTTGCTTCATAGTTTATTTATTTATTTATTTATTTATTTTTAAATATTTGTTCTAGTACTGAATTTCTGGAATCTTTATTATACAGTACATTGTATCTACATTTTCATTGTATTTTAGGTATTGTTTTATTTCTTCTTTAAATTCATCTGTAACCCACTGGTTGTTCAGAAGGTTGTTATTTAATTTCCATGTATTTATGCAGGTTTTGCAATTTCTTTTGTCATTAATTTCCAATTTTAGTGCACTATGGTCAGATGATTGCATGGGATAATTTCAATCCCTTTTTTACTTAAGAATGGTTTATGTGTTATTATATGGTCTATTTTGGAGAAAGTCTCATGTGCAGCTGAGAAGAATGTGTATTCTGATGTAGTTGGGTAGCACATTCTGTAAACATTCATTAAGTCTAATTGCTCACAGGTGTGATTCAGTTCTATTATTTCTTTGCTGACTTTTTGTCTAGTTGATCTATCTCTTTGTGACAATGGGGTATTAAGTTTCCCTGTTATAAATTGTGTTCTTGTGTATTTGGTTTTTCATGTCCATTAGTATTTGTCTTATATAGTTGGGTGCTCCTGTATTTGGTGCACATATATTTATAATTGTTAGTTCTTACTCTTGAATTTTTCCACTAGTGAGTATGTAGTGACCTTCTTTGTCTCTTTTAATCATTTTAGGTTTGAAGTTCACATTGCCTGCCAGTAGAATAGTTACCCCTGCTTTTTTCTGGGTTCCTGTTGCATGGAATACTATTTTTCATCCTTTGACTTTTCATCTATGAGTTTCCTTTTGAGTCAGATGTGTTTCTTTTATACAGAATATTGTGGGATCCTGTTTCTTGATCCATTCTGTCAACCTATTTCTTTTGATAGGTGAATTGAGGCCATTTACATTTATGGATATAACTGATATGTACTGGCTCAACTTTGCCATGTTATGTTCCAGTTGTTTTTCTGCTTTTCCCCTTTGTTTAATTGCTTGTCCTGCCTGGTGGTTTTTTTTCTGTTGCTGTTCTGGAGATTGTGGTCATTTTTATCTCTATCCATTATGTCTTTCAGTACTCTTTCTAGGGTTGGTTTGGTGGACATAAATTTCTTCTGTTGTTCTTTGTCATGGAAGTCTCTTGTTTCTCCATTAAATTTGAAAGAAAGTTTTGCTGAGTTCATCAATCTGGGTTGAAAGTTGTTTTGTTTCAGGGCTTGAAACACCTCACTCCATGCTCATCTTGACTTGAAGGTTTGTGCTGAAAAGTCTGCCATCATTCTAATGTATTTTCCTTGATAGGTGAGTTGTGTCTTTTCTCTAACAGCTTTTAGTATTCTGTTTTTATGTTGTATGTCTGGGATCTTAATTATTATATGTCTGAGTATATATTTATGTTGATTGTGAAGGTTTGGCATTCTATATGCCTCACTTATCTGCATATCAGATTTTTTCCCCATGTTTGGGAAATTTTCTGCTATTACTTCTGTGAATAGTTTACCTATGTCATTTGAATAGACTGCTGCATCTTCACTGATGGCTATTAGTCTTATATTGTTTCTCTTGGCATCATCTTGAAGCTTCTGAATTGTTATTTCATGCTGCTTTTTTATTTTAAAAAGTTCTAGCCTTTCATGATCGCTAATTACAATCCTGTCTTCAAGGTCTGAAATTCTATCCTCAGCTTCATTTAAATGGTTTTGCAAGCTTTCAATAGAAGTTTTAGTTTCTTGCATATCTCTTTGAGTTTGTTTCATGGATTCTGCTTGTTTTCTATATTGTTCATTTAAGGTTTCAATCAGCTTCCATGCTCTTGTACTTTTTTTTATCTATTTCTTCTCTAACTGTGCTTAGCATCTCCTTTACTAAGGTTGTTGTTTCTGTCTTCACGGGGACATTGCCTCTAGTTTGATTTCCTCTATAGCCTCATGGATTTGTCTTTTTATTTCACTTGCTATCTTTTCAGAGATTTCTGGTGTGTGACTTTTAAAGTCCTCTATTTCAATGTCTCCTATACTTGCTCCTGATGGACTAAATGTTTGAGATTGGATTTTGCTTTTTTGTTGTTTCATTTTCACCTTTTGGACTAATATTTGGTCTTTCAATTCCACTAGCCTCACCTACCAGTAGTGTGTGTCTTAGAGTACTATTTTGTGGTTGATGTTTGCCCAACTGCTGGGTGCCACAATGAAGAAGTGAGTCAGTCACCTGAATTCCTCCTGCTGGGCCTTTGGGTGAATCCTATATTCTTCCTAGGCTGACAAACCTAGGAGTATTGATGTAAATCAACCATTAGTTCTTGCTGTTACTATATCTTCAGGTTGTTCTAGGTCACCAGATCTCCCTGTCTATAGTGTTTCTCTCTGATAGGGCCATACTGTGTCACTGGGTGTCTCAAAAGCCCTTTTAATTTTAACCAGGTTGGGGGAGGCCTTATTGGCCTCCTCAACCTACCTGATGTTCTCTGTGGAGGAAGGACCCACAGTCTTGCCAAGCTCGCCTTAGTGGAATGATTTTATCTTGTTGGGTGGGTTAAGAGGGATAGGAAACAAGATAGAGAGATGAATGAGGTCAAATATAGTAAAAACAAGCCTGGAGGGCTAAAGTTCATTACCCAAATTTTGGAAAACTAGAAGACAACAGGAGGGAAACAATGGAAGATAAAGGAGTATTGACGTGAACTAGAAGGAAAAGAGACAATGTTTACTCCATGAAAGTATCATGAAATCAAGTGAGATAGCTGAGGAAAGAGTATAGGAAGACAAGTAGAAGGAGATGGAAAGAACAGTAACAAATCTAAGTCATGAAAAAAGAGAAGGAAAAAGAAAAAAACCAAAGATAACCATAAAAAACAAAACAATACAAAACAAAAGTAAAGAACAATAACAACAAACACAAAGTACAGAAAAAGAAAAACTAATCAAACAAACAGAGAAAAATAAAAGTAGTACAATTCCTCTGGTATTAGCATTTCTGTGGCAGGTCCAAGTCTGATCCCAGAAATGTGTTGTGTACTCCAGCCAAGTCTGCCATGGGATTTGTGCTGGGTGTGGGGCTAATCTTGGCCTATGGATGTAGGGTCTGAGATTGATCTTATTTTGTTGGAGTTCTCCCTGAGCACTTTGGAAAAAAATCTTCACCCACCTGCCTCTATTCTGTGTGTCTATGCCAAAGCACAGCACTGCCTCACCTCATCCATCAGCTGCGGGCGCACATTCCCATTGCTGCTTAGGACTTTTCCATACTTCTGGTCTTGCCTGTCCATCATGTGTGCTCCTGCTATGGCCTTGGTGGGTCACTGGGGGCTCCCTCCTAGATTGGTGCAGTGTGTGTGTCTTCCCCCATGCTGGGACTTTTGTAGAAAAGTACTTAACGTAGAGTTAATATTGTCCTTCGCAAATATTCCTAGAAAATTAGAACAGTCAAAAACTCTTCCTAACTTACATTATCATACCAAGATAAAGGTGTCTTCAAAACAAGTTAGGGCCAGGAATGTAGCTAAGTAGTGGAGTGCTTGCCTTGTATGAGCAAGACCCTGGGGCCTATCCCCAGCATGCCCCCTCTCAAAAAAAGAAAGAAAAGAGTAAAATCCATAAACAAATATCTTTATTAGTTATATAAAGCACAAAATTCCTCAGAAAACACTAGCAAATAACATACAGCAAAAAGTATTATATACCAAGACAAATTAGAATTTAGCCCAGTAATGTAAGATTTGTTAAACAAATGTAAAACAATGAATATATTATACAATATTAATAGAATAAAATATTCAAACTACATGATACAGGGTATGCTTTTGACACAACCCAATGACTTTAATAATTAAAAAAAAACTCTCAGAAAATTAGGAATAGATGGAACTTTTTCCACCTAATAAAAGCTAGCTATGAAAAGCCCACAACCAATGAAATATCCAATTAAGAAATGCTGAATGCTTTCCTCATAAGTGATAAGATTTGGTATCTGCCCTTGTTGCTTCTTCCCAGTAGAAATTCTAATCAAATAAGTCAAGCAAAAAAATAAACAATGTGTATTCAGATTGGAAAAGGAAAAAAAGAGTAAGTGGTGTGTAGATGTCTAGATGCTGTGTGTAGAAATGTCCCTATGACCTGTGTACTAAAAACACTCTCAGAATTAACAAATGAGTTCAGCAATGTGGTAACATGCAAGATCAAGTAAAACAGTCTTTTGTGTTTCTAACACTGGCAACAAACAATGCAAAATGGAAATTAAGAAAATAATCCTTCCCAGTGCCCAACACTTAAAAAGAAAAGAATCCCATTTATACTCATGGCAAAAAGAATAAACATTTGAGGATAAATTTAATGAAAGAAATGCAAGACTTACTTACTGAATCCTATAAATTATTACTGAAAGAAATTTAAGAAAATCTAAACAAGTAGAAAGATATTCATACATAGATTTCAAACTTTAATATTTTGAAGATGGCCATATTCCACAAGTTTCTCGTTATGTTTAATGTTTTCTGTAAACTTTGGGTACTATATGTTTCTGGGTGTCATGGAGGAGATCAAGCAGATTTCTGGGTGTTTCTGGATGAGATTAACATTTGCTTTTATAGACTGAGTACAGCAGACTTTCCAACCCAATGTGGACCGCCCATCTCTGGCAAATCTGACTAGAATGAAAGGCTGAGTGAAAAACAACCCTCTCTGACCACCACTGAGCTGGGACATCTGTCTTCTCCCAGCTCCAGATGCAGATTCAGACTTGCACCTGTGCCCTCAGCTCCCTCCAGTCTTTAGCCTCACATCAGAACTGAGCTACTGGTTTTTCTGGCTGTGGGTTGCTGACTACAGCTGTTGGGCTTCTCAGACTCCATAACATTGTGATGAAATTCCTTACGGTTATAGATTTACTAATTTACTTAGAGAGAAACAGAGTGAGAGGGAAGGAGAGAGAGAGACCTTGCTTTTCTGGAAAATGTGAGCTGATACATTGATTTACAAATTCAGTACAACATAAATTCTATCAACATTCTAGTTTTTTTGAAAAAAAAAGCCAGAAAATGAAAATAGAAATGCAGCATATCCAGAATAGGAAGAGGAAGCTTAAAAGAAACACAGAGAATTCATATTCCCCATTTCAAAACTTATTACAAAACTATAATCAATCACCAAGATACGTAGATCAGAGGACCAGAATAGAGTCCAGGTGAAAATTCTTTTATTTATGATCAATTGATTTTGGCAAAGGCACCTACATAAATCAAAGACAATTCAATGGAAGCAATATTCAAAGCTCCTAGCACAACATATACCCCTATGCAAAAAAATAAGATTGAATCTTTACTTCATGCCTTACAGAAAACAACTCAGAAAACCTAACTCAAAATGAATCACAGATCTAAGTTCAAGGTCTAAAACTGTAAAACTCCTGGAAGAAAGAAGAATAATAAATGTGTGATGCCAGGGTAGGGAATGATTGGGTAGGACACCAAAGGCATAGACAACAAACGACATATACAATGTACTTCACAAAGTTAAAAGCTGTTATGGGTCAAAGGTACAATCAGGAACGAGGACATATCTGTGTGTCAAAGGATACTGGTTTGGTTTAGAACTGTACTGTCCCCACAAAGCCTCCTGTTTTTATAGGTGACAGGATCATGGGACCATTATACTCTGCAGTGGGCTAGTCTACCAAGGAGTTCATAGCTGGTTTGCTGGGTGCAGGTGGTCACTGTGGGTGTGACCTGCCAGGGTGCATCTCTCTACCTGGCTCCTCCTTGCTCTCTCTGCTTCCTGGTTACCATGGAATGAAAACTGTCCCTACTCTGGCCTTTCCACCACGTGGTTTCTGCCACTGAATCATGGATTGAAACCCTGACCCCAAATAAGGTCTCTGTTTGAGGTATGGGTGTCAGGTATCATGGCTCAGCAAAGGGAAAGTCACTAAGACAGGTACCACCAGGAAAAAGAAACAACCCACAGAATGGAAAATAGCATTTACAAATTATATAGCTAGTAATGTGCTTGTGTTGAGAATATATAAAAAATTTTAAAACTGTAGCAAAAGACAGAAGAAACAGTTTAAACAGACAAAAGATTTGAACATATAGTTCCTAAAGAATACATAAAAATATTTGATAAATGCATGAAAGATGCCCAATCTCATTCATCTTCATGGAAATGCAAACCAAAGCCATGCAAGTTACCCATTCACTTTAAGTGGATAAAACTTATTTATTTTTTTTAATTTTTATTTTTTTATTTTAAAGGGAGTAAAATTAAACACAACAAAATGGTACATAAGAAAGAATAAATTTCAAAGCTAGACAACCAGAGATTTTTACTATCTATCATATTGTCTCTTGTTTTCTTCCAAATAGTTGTCCATATCTTCTCCTATGGAGAATTCATACAAAACAAAATAGTCAACCTCTCAAAAGATGTCCCGATCACTAGCTCCCAATAAGTGGAAAAAATTTAAAAGATATATCAGGTGTTGACAGAGAGGTAGAGGAATCATTGCTGGTGGGAACATTAAATGATCCAAAAACTTTAGAATATAGTTTAGAGTTTCTCAAAATGTTTAACATAGGATAATCCAGTGGCCCATATATTCTATTGCTAGTCATGGATCCAAAATAAAATGAAGCAAATATTCACATAAAGCATGTGTATAAATGTTCATAAAAATTACCCTTTGTAGCCCAAAGAGAAAGTAACCTGATGAATGAATAAACAAAACTTGATACATCCAAGCAGTGGAACATCATTTAAAAATTTTTAAAAAGAAGGAATAAAAAACTTACACACTACAATGTGAATGAATCTGGAAAACATTCATACCAAGTGACAAAATCCAGTCGTAAAAGACCAGGTGTGATTTGTTCCTGTGAAATATCTACAACAAGGAAAGCCACAATGACAGAAAGCATGGTAGCACTTGCTCAGGGCTGGCAGGGCGGAGGGGTGAAGAGGGCTAATGTGTTGCTTGTTGGAAATGTTTTAAGCTTAGAGCTTGGTGATGTTACACAATTCTGAGTACACAAAATACAGTGCACTCATGTTTGATGTGTGATGAATACACTGTGTTCATGTTTGATGAATTTGCCTATGCAAATATATCTCAATAAAGCTGTAAAAAGCTTGTGAGAAAGATTAACCAAACCTCTGAGTGATGTTTTAAAATTATCTAATAAACTTGGGTTTTATCTGGATTTTTTCTTGTCAAAAGTCATCTTAACCATTAGGAAATACATGAAGATTCAGTTGTGAGTTCAGTTGTTATGGTTTGGCATGATTTTCCTACAGTGAATTTAATGCTCAATAGGGGAGAGGAGAAAAGAAAGAAGAGAAAAGATTCTATACATATATATATGTATATATGTATATACACACACACACACACACACACACACACCCCTACACACAAGATAGATAACTGTACTACTAATCTCTGTTAGTTCATCAAAAAGAACAGTTTGTTCTTTCACTGTTCAAGTGTTTGATCACTTTCTCATGCCTGTATCTTGTAATCTGAACAACTACTTTGAAGATAACAATATGCAGTATGTTAACCAGTGTTAATCTCCTATTATTTTGTTTCCAAATTCTGTACCATTTTTCATTTTTAAAATAAAGAAGGCCCCTAAAATATTTACTCTTAAAGCATTGTTTCCTTTGCACATTTGCCTGGTGACTGTCCACCCACACTGCCCCTCTACACCTTGCACCTTTTCTCTTCAACATTACTCATTCAGTTTCTGACACCCAAATCACACACAGTGCCGTTTCTCTTCATGTCTCCTGCTTTTATCTGAGTTTGAACTTCTTTTCAATTCCCCAGACTACACTGTCTGCTTCTCAGCCTGGCTCACTTCAGCAAAATCCATTAGGCCCTGGCAGAATAAAGAAGGATTAGAAAATCAGGGGTTAGTCCTTTACCTCACTCTCCACAGGACCCAATGCTGGCACATTGGGTTTTTTTTTTTTTTTAATTCTCTTCAGATGTTATTTCTAAAGCTCTAAAATAATGTACACACTTAATGTTGAGATAAAATGCAAGTCACAAAGGGGCCCTTAATATTATCTAATCAAATAATGATTTGAAAACGCAGAGACAAGTCACATGTGGTAAGAATGTGATGATACACGGTGAAGCCAAACGCAAGGAAGAGAGGCAGAGGGAGACACCCGGAGGCAGTGGTGCTGACTTCTTGTAAAGGGAATGGCTTAGGGAATGACAGCGTGGGTGTCTTCAAAGCCATCAGCAGTTTTCTCTATCCTTTCTCTATCATTCTTTTATTTAACATATGCATTTTGCATGTTTATGGAATATCCTGTATAAATTTGATACACATATGCATCATGTGGCGATCCACTCAGGGTAAATGTGTATCTCCTCCAACACTTATTTCTTTGTGATGAAAACATTCAAGGCCCTTTGATCTAGCTCTCTGAACTCTGCAGTGGTTATCAGCTGGGCCTAGTGGTGCATGCCTGGAATCCCTGTTCTCAGGAGGCTGAGACAGGATTACCCCAAGTTCAAGGGCAGTTTGGGCTACATAGCAAGATCCTCTCACAATCAAACAACATACACACAAACTATAGTTGTTGTTATCTGTGGCCACCTACTGCACAATAGAACACTGAAATTTCTTGCTCCCATCTGAATAGAACTGAGTATCCAATCATCACACTCTATGTCCTCTCATCTTTCCGCTGTTCGCAATCTCTGGAAGCTACAGTTGTTCTGCAAGATGGACCAGACTCACACATAAGTGAGCCCATGCAGTGCTGCTCTTTCTGCACCTAACTTATTTTACTTATCATAAGGGTCTCTGGTTCTGTATGGGCTGCAGCAGCTCCCACTATTCTTATGGCTGAGGAGTATTCCGATGTGATGATCACGTCTGAAGCATCCACTGTGAAGAGTGGTGCAGAGACAGGGGGTGCAGTGGCTTCTCTGACAGCCGATTTCATTGACTTTGGATAGATGCCAGCCCCAGGTTTTCTGGGCCACATGGTAGCTCTATTTTTAATTTTTCAAAGA
Organism: Dolichotis patagonum; assembly: GCA_004027295.1. Taxonomy (NCBI): domain Eukaryota; kingdom Metazoa; phylum Chordata; class Mammalia; order Rodentia; family Caviidae; genus Dolichotis; species Dolichotis patagonum. Next base: position 85,437 of record PVJX010002270.1, read on the forward strand.
ACTCTAACATCATTTTCCAGGCTATCTGTACTAATCTACTGTCTTAGTTACTTTTTACTCATCACTGAGACAAAATACCTGATGCCCAAAGTTGGGAAAGGAAAGGTTTATTTCTTACAGTTTTTAGAGATTTCAGTCCATACTCAGTTGGCTCCAAGGCAGGGTGGCATGGTAGGGCCACAGTTCATGGCATCTGCAAACAGCAAAGCGGAAACTGGCAGAAGAGCGACACACCTTCTTCCTGCCATTACATCACATCCTGGCTCCACCCCCTAGGAGGGCTTAGCACTGACACCACCAATCCAAGCACTAGACAATGAACCAATCACAAATGCACAATGCAAATACATGAGGCCTGGGGGCCACTGACATAAACCATGACATTCCACCCCTGGCCCCCAAAGATTCATGTACAACCTTTATACAAAAGACACTTAGTCCATCTCCAAGAGTTGCCAGCATTTCAGAATTGCTGAGAAGTCAAAGTCCCAGGTCTCCTCCAATATCTATGGCAAACTCTTAACTGTAACCCCCTGTACAAGTGACAAAGGTTAAATATTTCTGAAATGCAAAGGTACAAAATAAACATTATCATTCCAAAAGTTACAAATGGGGGAATATATAAGTATTGGAAACAGAGCAAGTCCAACCTCAAGCAGGGAAGACATTAAGTCCTAGAGTTCCATGCTCAGCATTTGAAGCAATCTGGTTGCAAGCTCCAAAAGGCTTGGGTGATTCCACCCCCATGGCACTTCCAGGGATTTCAGCTCCTGCAGCTTCTCTCTTAAACCCTATCTGCTCAGTTTTTGCAGCTTTCCTTGGATGATCCACGTTCTTGGCTTTTCCAAACTTCTGGGGTCTCCACTGCACCTTTGGCTTCACACTTACATCTTTACATATTGCCCTCTCAGGGGCACACTGCTTTGCCTCCCAGGCCCTTTGCAATTGAGGTGGAAGCCATCTTACCCTCAGAATTTGTGCATTTTCCTTGCACCTAAAATCAGCACCATGTGGATACCGCCAAGGTCTGCTGCCAGTTGGAGCAGTAGCCAGGTTTTTCTCTCTTGGCTGTAGGGGTCGATTGCCTAGATTGCTGGGCTCTGTTAACGCAATTGTGAAAAAAAGCTTTTCTATATTGCTGCCATTCTGGAACCTTATGTGGCTGCAAAGGGTGGAGACCCACTGCTTCCTGGGATGCCCGGTGGCCATCTTTCTTATCTCTCTGTTTCTTCTCAGCAATCAGTCTCAGCACTATCTTTACAATCCACAGCTTTACTGGAGTTTTCTTTCTGACCAAACTCACAGTGTGTTAAATTATCCTGCTGGGCTCTTTGCTCTTGATTTGCAACATAGATCTGGCTAAAAGCCCCCAACAATAGCCATGCCACAGCCTCAAGATTTGACTGCCTTGAAATTTCCTTTGCCAGATTAATCAGTCCATTACCCTTAATCTTAGTCTCAGGCAAAGTCTCTGGGCACGAGCAAAATACAGACAAACTTTCTGCCAAGCCATAACACACATCATAGGGAGTCCAACAACCACAGTCCTCCTTCCCAGCAGAAACCTCCCAAGCCTGGTCTTTACTATCAGGCTTTCTATCAGCCTTCTGGTGTCCTGAGCTCTGACCAGAATTTCCTCTACAGAACAACCTAAGTTGCTCCAGCTCTGTGCATCCAGGTAACATGTCCAAACCTTTCCAAACTCTGCCCACAAGCCATTTCCAAAGCCTCTTGAAAAACATGGTCAGGTATAGTCACAGCAATGACCCCACTCCTGGTACCAAATTCTGTCTTAATTACTTTTTATTCGTTGCTGAGACAAAATACCTGATGCCCAAAGTTGGGAAAGGAAAGGTTTATTTCTTACAGTTTTTGGAGATTTCAGTCCATACTCAGTTGGCTCCAAGGCAGGGTGGCATGGTGGGGCTGCAGTTCATGGTGTCTGCAAACAGCAAAGAGGAAACTGGCAAAAGAGCGACACACCTTCTTCCTGCCATTACATCACATCCTGGCTCCACCCCCTAGGAGGGTGTAGCACTGACACCACCAATCCAAGCACTAGACAATGAACCAATCACAAATGCACAATGCAAATACATGAGGCCTGGGGGTCACCGACATAAACCATGACATCTATTTTCCCAGCAACAGTGTCCAGAGTTCCCTTTTCCTTTTATCTTCATCAACACTTGTTACCTTTTATCTTTTTCATATTAACTTTTGTCTTGTGGCTTCCACTGGATGTTCCTGATGATGAGTGATGAACGGCTTCTCAAATAGCTGTTGGCCATTTAGACATCTTTTGAGGAATGTCTATTGAAATTTACTGTCCTTTTAGATATCATATTATTTATTGTTACCTTTCTTATTTATTTGTATATTAATTTTGGCTGTTGTTTGGATAGTAACGCATTGTCAAGTGTATGGTTTGTCACTATTTTGTCTCATTCCTTGGCTTATCTTTAAACTCTGTTCATAGTTTCTTTGCTGTGCAGAAGCCTTTTAGTTTGATGTCACTCCATTTGTCTATTTTCATCTTTCTTCCTGAGTTTTGGAGACTCCCTAAAATAGCTGCTCAATCTGATGTCTTAAAGGGTTTCCCCTATGCTTTTCCCTAGTGTCTTCATAGTCTAAAGTCTTACAATTATGTGGTTTTGAAGCTGATTTTGAAGGGTTTTTTTTTAAATTTTATTTGCTTGTTTAGCTATACACTGAGGGAGAACTGTGGATTTCCCACTAGGAATAGAAATTGTGACAAAAGCCCTCACTGCTTTCCTGTGTAATAATGTTTTTTGCCTGTCTGTTTGTTTTGTTTTGTTTTGTTTTGTTTTGTTTTGTTTTGAGACAGGGTCTTACTGTGTATTTCAGGCTGGTCTTGAGTTCACTGTGTAGTCCAAGCTGGCCTTGAATTCATAGTGATTCTCCTATCTCAGCCTCCTGGGTACAAGGATTAGTCATAAGCCATCAGGCCCAGCTCCTGGATAATATGAACTGAAGATCTTGTTTCTGATAGCATCCAAGCGACTAACTCATTGTATTTACAAAAAGTAAACAGATCCTAATGGTGCACTATACAGAGCCATATGGCTTCCAGTTGGAACTGATTTTCCATGAATTGAGCATATTCCTAAGTGGTCATGGATAGATGCAGCACTTTTATTTTACATTAGATTATTTCAGAAGCAGCAAGCCTAGAATCTGCTTAATTTGAAAGATGATAAAATTAGACTTCTCTTTCTCTGGGTGGTAGAAGTAGATGAGGAATTTTCATGTTTGTTTTCTTTTTACTTTTCTACCCTCCCTAAGTTAATGTGACAGAAAGGGCTTTTACCATAAGACAACATGTGATAAGAATTTCCATCAGGGATAATGAAAATGTCAGACAAATGGCAGAGTGTAATGGGGTACCTTGTGCTCTTTACTCTGAAATCGTAATGCATTTGAAAAACCAAGATGCTATGTCTACTGTGAAAATATGAAGGAGACAAGTCAGGATTCCTTTGTTGTTGTTGTTGTCTTTTGAGATAGGATCTCACCATGTAGTTCAGGCTGGTCTTGAGCTCACTTTGTAGCCCAGGCTGGTCTCGACTCACAAGTATCTTTCTGCCTCAGCCTCTCGAGTGCGGGGATTACAGGCATTTGCTACCATGCCCAGCTAAATCTAGGATTCTTGATATATCTAGCTGATACTAATTGGTAATAACAAAAAGAATACTCTAAGTAAAATTTCATACTAAAATGTAGGAGAACAGACTTTGATGCCTAAAGCTAATATGAAAGTTCTGTTTCTCTCAGGGTAAGAAAGTGAGATTTGGGCTGAGGGTATATTAAAACCAAGTGAAAACAGAAGGACTTCTGGTTAGCTATGAAGCAACTGACTACGTAACCTTACGCAATTTTTTTCAACCAGTTTTTCATATGTCCTTCACACACACATGCACACTTTTTTAGAGGAAGGTTATTTTCTGCCATGATTTTTCCTAAATCTTGGATACAAAAATCAACTAGAAAGCTGGTTATGTAGTTTGAGCACATGCTTAATATAAACAAGCCCTGGATTTAATTAATCCCTAGCGCCACAAAAACTCAAACTAAACACAAAGATCAAGTAGGCATGTCTTAAGTTCTCCACCTGGTTACAAGAGCTGCAGGGTCCAAAGGAGTCAGAGAAGTTGCTGAAACACATGAAAACAAGGTCTAATAGCTAAGTAATTTAAAGAGAAATGGTGACGTTTGCTTTCCCCTCTCACTTGTATTCCCAAGGGAGCGTGTGAAGGTGAACCAGGGACTGGGGGAGAGGTGACAGGTGTGTATGTCCCCTCTACCACAGTGCCAAGGCCACAGTCACACAGGCAAACCCCAAGGCATGGAAGTCCAGAAGACTTCCTCTTGCCACAGTCATCAAGAAAAGTGGGGTGGGAGGGGGGAGCCAGGCTTTCATGGAAACAAGCTGTCCCTGTGAAAAGCAGGAACCTCGGAAAGCCCAGTAGTTACTGCCTTTCTTGCGTATTAAATATAATGTCAGGTTTAAACTAACTTCATGTAAGTCTTTGGTAGGAAGTCTCTTACCTACAAAACAATCTCTAAGTAACGTGCACACATTTTCTGATAGATCTGTGGCTCACTGGGGGGGGGGACTTGCCTGAGTATGCGTGAAGCCCTGGGTTATATTTCCATGCTTACAAAAGAAAAAAGGAGTAATGTGCACAATCTTTGTACGGATGTAAAAAAAAATTAAAAGATAAGATTGCAAGTTTGAAAACAATATTTATAAAAATAAGATGCTCTACAGATTTTAAAGCAGAACTAAACTATGGACCAAGCGATAAACTCTGTGGTAATTACTTTTGCTTTTTAATTATGCTTATCCATATCGGCCTTCAAATAACTAGGTAAGTTTTATTGTATTCTGGACACATGCAATATAAGAATATTTTTTCTTGGAAAATTTAAAATGCTTCACCCTTGCCTAGCTAAGGTAAGTCTGTCTCTGCCTTGCATAATCCCTACCCTATAATACTGCTGTTTACAGTCACATTAAGGATCTTTTAAACTATTTCTTAGTCTCCTTCCATGAAATTCGTGATGTAGAAGTGGAATTCAGGGCTAGAACGGCTTTTATTATGAGTAATAAGTGGCAAGCGGTCGTTAGCCACAAGGAGGCATCAACAGCTCAAAGGCAAGTTTGAAAATACCCTACATTTGTCGGGAGCCCAGAGCCGAGCAGCTCTCCACAGGCTGCGTGGACTGCGTTTTTTACAGGTGCAGGTGCCTGGCTGACAGCTACTGTCCCGGAGAGCGGACAGAAATGTAGCTGCTTTGTCCTCAGAACTGAGCCGTTCCAAAGTCGTGGACAGTAGAAGCCAGAGGTGAAAAGAGGGAGAAGACACAGACCGACCCGGCGCGCAGGCCCTGCTCCGCCTCTGGGCTGTGCCCGTCCTGCCCCTCATCCTCTCCACTCCGCCCTCTGCCCAGATCCCCCGGAGTCCGGTTCAGGAAATGATTTCCCCAGGACCTTATTTAACATGTCGGATTGCTTCACTTGGCGTGGACTTAATTCCTCAGAAGGAAGCTCCCAGCTTCCTGGGGAAGGTCTGCGGGTTCTGGGCAGCTGTGGCGGCTGACTGTGCGGAGCCACCATGCACGCGACAGCACCGGCCGTCTGGGTTCGTAGATGCAGCTGCAGAGTTCCCTAGGCTACGTCACTACACTTGGGCTTTGCACACGTTAATAAATACACTTTTTAGCTGGGCATGCTGGTGCACGCCTGTAATCCCAGCGCTCGGGAGGCTGAGGCAGGAGGATCCCTTCAAACTCGAGACCAGCCTTGGCTACAAAGTGAGCTTAAGCCCTGCCTAAACTGTATAGCAAGAGCCTATCTCAAAAAGACCAAAAAAAAAAAAATTATTAATGTAGTCATACGATCAGTAACTCCCCACATAGATGAATATTCAAATTCTTAAAACCAGTCAGTCCACCTTTGATCAGCACATCCTAAACTGCGTAAATGCTGGGTGAAAGGCATGTATTAAAAGAATTAAGAAAACAAGTAAGAAAGCCACAATCTGGAGCCCCTTTCTTGCCCCCCTCTCTTGTTTCTCTCTTCCCTTCTCCGGGACTGTCCCCTCTCTGCCACTCTCTTTCCCTAAGTCCCTTGGGAGAACCTCATTTCCCTCGCGCCTTTCTCCCCAGTACTGTTCCTGTCAGTAGCCCAGTTTCCATGCAGACATTTAGCAGCCTTGCCCGAGGTGCTGGATGGGCTGAGCAGGGATCGTTTCATTTGCTTTCCAAAGAACCCACCCTACTGTGAAAGGTAATTACATATTTACTGATTTAGTTTCATCCTTTAGTTTAATATCTATTTACTTTTAATTTATTTCTTGGCAGTGCTGGGGGAATTGAACTCAGGACAAGACCTCTACAACCGACCCCATCCCCAGCACAAATTTATACTTAAAAAATAACTTTTATGATGCTAATAGTGAAGAACCACTGTTGTTACATAGAAAAAATAACTGACTTACATTTCAGGATTTCCTTAAATGCTTCCACCTTCGTGATGCTTTCCCTTGACTCTCACGCCCTGTCCGTGGCAGAAGAAGTTAGCTGTCCCCTTAATCCTTGGTGCTGTAGTGACCAGCTGCAGCTCCTGATGTCTCCAGGGGGAAGGACGGTGCCAGGATGAGAAAACAAAGAAAGGAGATGAAAGTTGAGACATGGTGGAGCCCTCTCTCTGATAGGAGGACAGGAACTCCCCCCCCCCCAACAGCACGTTATTTATACACTCAGGAGGTTGATGTCAATTTCAACCCCAGGCCTAGCAACTTGCTTGCCTGGCTGACCCGGGCCCGTTGCCTTGTTGGAGTTGGAGCAGCTGGTTTACCTGGCTTGCTTTGGGCTTTCTGTGTTTCCAGGGCTGGCTTTGTTTTAGCCCCACACATGTGATCATCTCCAGCTTCGGTGGCTCCCTGCAGGTGCATTCTTCTATTGTATGACTACATTTTGCATGTTCATCACACGGTCTAGAGTGATTGCTACCCAAGTTTGTGATTTCACCTGTAAGTCTAGTTTGTTTCTTTACAAAGGGAATGAATAAGCAAACAAATATACATGTAACATTTGTTTTTTAGGGGGAAGAAGGGAGACAAAATGGTACAACCGGGGACTAAATGTTTTCTTTATTTTCCCTCCAGCTTGATTTAGTGATGCGTGACTATACCTTGGTCTTCTAAACTTCAAAACTAAGAGCTGTTACTGTATTTCCTATTCTTTCTACTAAGGTTTACAGGAAGTGAATTAAAATGTGGCTAAGTCAGGAAAAACTAAAACAGAATAGTTTCAAAAGCAGTAACAAATTAAGCACGTATTTTCATCCATTTCTAACGGACCTTGACAATGTCTTTCCCCTGGTGGGGGTGGGGTACACTAAGCATTTCACCAAGGTGTGAGCAGGCCAGTTGGGGGCACAGGGCACACACTGGTTCACAAGTAGAGCCAGGTCTCTCCCAGCCACAGAGCCCCAGCTCTGGGCCTGCCTCACCTCGCTCTCCTCAGACCCTGGTGGTGAGGAAAGGGTTGGCACGCTCGGAGGACAAAGCATCTTCCCTCCTCCCCATCTAGGCTATCTCAGCTGTTTGTGTGTCCATGTGCGTCCCTGGACAAACTAGTGAAGGAAAACAATGAACACATCTTTGCACACATCTTTGTTTATTAAATGATCTAGATTTCAACAACCCACTGAGGGGTTCTATTGAATTTGCAAGTTTGTGGGTAGAATTTTAGACAAAATAGGGAGGTCTATTTATGTGCAGTTATCACTGAAATTCCAAGAAAAGGAGAGCAAGGTCCTTCTGTCCCTTGCCTCTTACTCCTGCTGCTCCTCCTCTCCTTCTCCTCCTCCTTTCCACAGCTGTGTACTCACAGGCCACGAGGGGTCCTGCAAGAGCACTGTGCTTCTCTGTGAGGACTAATATTTGCACAGTGACCTCAGTCTAAGCAAGGCCCAGAGCTGTGAAAAGTTGTCCCTTTTCCAGTTTTTCCACATTGCCTTTTAACCTTTTGAGAGTTTCGTTTAATCATCTCTGTTGAAATGTCTGAGGTAAATTATACTGTCTTGTGCTTGTTCTTTCTACTATTAATATTTTTGTGGTATCTTTTCAAAATAAGCAGCAAGGAGAACTTCAGCGGAGGTGGGAAGAGACAGTGGCATTGCAGCACGACAGGCACTGACGGAGAACTGTGGAAGGGGTGAGACCTGATCACACAGGGCCTGTCCAAGCCCACTCGTGTTTGTTTTGATAGCCTCAGGAGTGGCTGTGTGGTAGATGTGGTCATGTTTATGTGGGTCAGACAGCAAATGGAGAGGGCAGCTCAGAAGTGCCTGAACATAGATGTCACAACAGGCACTTGCTCTGATTCCCTGCATTCCTGGTTATGCTGGGACCCCAGTGACCAGGAACTCATGCACCACAGGCTCTCACTGAAATTTTCCCCTGCATGGCAGCAGGTTCCAGGGGAGTAGAAGCTGAATTCCCAGTTGGTTTCTGAAGCAGAAGTACTGACTTCCCAATTGTGGTTAACAAAGCTCAGAATAACTGTACTACCAGGCAGCCTTTTGTCTCCAACTTTCTGGTCATTCCAGGAAATAACTTTCAAAACAGAAAATCTTTTCTCTTTCCAGGAGATTTCCCAGACTTATTTGCCATGAAATGTCACCTTCCCAAGTGAGAGAACAGAATTGATCACAATTAAAGAAGGTGTTGACATGGAACTGTAAGTGGTTAAAGAACTCCTTTTAACTTCTGATCTCCACAGCACTGGTTAGATGTGTATGTGGGAATGAAGACTGTAATATGACTGTAGATGGCACGCATTCTTCAAGAATGATTACATCATTCTATTGCTTTTAACAATGTCTGGTGCAAGAAAATTTGTCTTTGAGTGACTAATGAACCGTGTTTATGATCTACAAATGTGTACTGGGTAGGAAAGCAATACTGGCTGACCTGCCAGAGCATTGGGTGTCTACCTTGTCTTATATCACTATACAAAGTGAGCAGAACAAATTAGGATGACCACTGAATGATGGAGGCATCGTGCTTTCAGGAATAATTTTCTACCATCAATGGACAAGGTGTGAATACAATAATATCTAAGTAGACAAGATTAGAAATGAACTGCAGTTTAAGTCCCTGAAGAGCCTTCCTAATCTGCAGTTGTTACATCCACTGTTTTGCAAACTTTAATAGCAGGCAGTGTTGCTTCCTGTAGTCATTAACTGTACAGTTTGGTTCTTGGTTTTACTGACTTTGGATAGAAATTTGGAGAGGCTAATGACAGCTTCCCTCTGTTCTGTAAAGAGGCACGCCAAGGAATATCCAATAGGCAAATGGGGGCCGGATGTGGTCTTAGTTTCACCAGTGGAATTCCAACTGCTCCTATGATGAAGCTGGAGGAAGGAAGAACAGCCAGAAAAAGGGACTTCTCTGCTGGGCTTTTCGCGTGGAAATGAGAACCAATGAGTTTAAGTAGTCCTCCAGGAGCTGGGCCCCGGCCCTTTACTTTCAGTGCAGTCACCCCAGTTCCCAGTCAGCACTGCCCAGTGGAAACCAGTGTGACACCAGCCTGTCCTATGGAGAAATGGGGGTGATGGAATAAAGAGAAGAATCAGATCTGGTCCTACCCATGTAGCTCTTCATCTGAGGCTTAGCTTTGAAACTTCAGGTACTCTTGTTTAAGAAATCCATCAAGCTGGGGTTTGTCTGAGTACAACTAAACAGGAAGACTCTGAGAATCTAGTTATTACTAGACACAATTAACTTAATTAGGCAAGTCTTGCTTGTCTCCTTGTGCTTGGAGGATTGGGAAACAGCAGGCCTACTCCTCGGGCACAGTGACACGCCCGACCCGAGAGACAGAGCCACCAAAAGATACAGCCTCATGGGAGGGAGCAAGGGGAGGCAACAGAGTAGGAGTCCTTCTTTCCTGGTTTTCTCAGTGGAATTAAAAATCCTGAGATTACTGTTTGCCTAAAATATTTTGTAACTAGTTCAAAATCCCATATGGCAGTAAGACTGTAGATTTCTTTAGTCCAAGAATAAAAGATATGATAATACTCGAGACTGAGGTTTGAGCCTCACCCTCTCGATCCTTGGTAATTTAGGGTAGGGGGAAGCCTGGGAGTGTGATGGGGTGGGCGCTGGCTCCTGCTCTATCCCTGTCCCAGGGCATGCACTCAAGAACATTTGCTGAAGCTTTTGACACCATTGTACCACACTCCAAAAGAGAGCTCTATTTTTAAAAGCTGGAGAAATTTATATATAACCTTTTGTATATAACATATTCAAATCCTCTTTTCTACAGATAAAGAAACTGAGGACAAAGCTTAGAAGCTTTTCCCAAGGTCAGATCAATTAAAAAGAAATACAAGAATAGAACCAGAGTCTCTTGTTTGATAATGCCTTTTCCTCCAGTGCTGAGCTGCTGTGCAGGATAATGTGAAAATGTGTTATGCCAAAGAATGGCACAGTATAAATCTAAATAAGCATTGTCAATGGTTCCCTGTGTATCACTGGGAGGGAAGTATCACAGAGATTGGATTTTTGACAGTGGAACTGGAGAAATTGAGTTTACAACAAAGAGAAAATGGTTACCCTGTGAAGATTTGCTTTAGTATTTAGGAGAAAAAATGAACCCCATTGATATTCTTAAAATCACAATCAACAGCTTTCCCCACATTCCACATTATGGTACATACTTTTCACTTGTATTCATTGTGTCCCATTTGTATTAATTCTGATTTCTTTGATCTCTTCCAGTTCAGCTGGAAATATCATGAGCAGAGGAAAGCTACAGCACAAAAGAATTTCCAAGACCATTCTAGGGAGAAATAAGAGCAGAACCAGAATCTGTGTTTGAAAAGATCTTCAGAAATAGCAGTGTTTAAATACACGTTAATGAAGGCACTTGTTTCTTGTATCGCTGTTGTTCACAGCACTTGGCCCTGTGATAATCTGCCACACAGATAAAAGTTTACCAGTGTTTTTCTGAAGAGATGGCAGCAACCATCTTTAACAGCCCTGTCTGGGACCACTGCCCAGTGACTCCCCACAGTCACCTAGAGCACTCCCTTGGGAGTGACCTGCTTCGGCCTCCTCTGGAGCCCAAGGAGCAGACGCTCCTCCTCACTCAGTTAAAGGGCATCTGTCCTGAGAGCTTACATGAGGCAACCTAAATGTAGCACTGCCAGCGACCCACAGAGGTGTCCCCAGCTCCAGGCAGGCCTTGGTTTATTGGACCAAAGTCTTTGGAAATTTAATCATCTCTTCAGTAGACTAGAAGATCTTGCTTTTCCAAAAGCGTCCACCGTGGGTCTGCCTCTGGCCCCATCCTGTCTTTACCTGATTTTACTACTTTGCATTCTTATGTATTGGGTCTATTTACGAATCAACTTGACTGCTAGTGTTCGATACAATCAATAACGGAGGGAAAGGAAAATACATGCGGTACATTGAGAAAACATAAAGCTTTATGTCCAGTTTTGAGCCATGAGCTTTCCAGTGTTGCCACCAGTTCTAGACTGCAGTTTATCACGCAGCTGGCAATATATGAGCAAATGAAATTCTAAAAGAAATACGTGAAATTAATCGTGTACAGACAGATTCTCAAATAGCTTCTGGAACAGGAATATTATTTTTATGTCTTAATCTAACATGATGATAGCTGTATTATATATTGTTAATGAATTCAATTTGGTTTTCAAGTATTTCATTTCATTTTTCTGTGGTGGTAGTAAAAGGTTAGAGACTTTGAAGAAAAATCTCATGATACTTGGCAATTAACTATTGGTTGGTCAAATCTTTTGCCAACACCTTGAGCAGGTAAGACATTTGAATCTGAAAATGAACCATGAGTGTGTTCAGTTGGAATGGTCTACTTCTAGTAATTAAATCTAAAGAACTCAATTTTGCGTAAAGTGAATACTCTTCATAGAAATACAAAAACAGTTTGGTTGTTGAAATCTCTGCATTTTGAGGAAGATTCAAGTCTTTGTTACACTTGAGAATGACTAGTAAAATTGCCCTCTCCCCTCCATAGTGGGGAGTGAACTCAGAGCCTTCACTCTCAGCCCATTTTTAAATCATTTGGGGGGGGGCGTCAAATGTACTCCAAATTGCCCAAACTGGGATGAATTTGTAGTCCCGCCACCTTTCCTTCCCAAGTGCTGGCATTACAGTGCCACTACCCTGGTCCCAGCTCCCAATCTTTTGTTGTTGTTGCTGTTCAATTGTTAATTAGTGCCTGTTTTTTACTACATAAAGATCACATTCTTTGTGGGGAAATAGCACATGTGCATAATAAATTTCAGTTCTTTCTCCAACCCCTTCTTCCTCTGCCTGCTCCTTTTGTCTCTTGGCCTGCTTTCCATTTGCAAAGGCTCTGTCTCCATGTTTCCCTCCACCTTTAATTTTGTACTTTGTTTATATACTGAAATTTTCATTGAAGAAAAAAACCACGCAATATTTAAACTTGCATGTCTGATTTATTTCACTTAACATTATGGTCTCAAGTTTCATCCATTTTCCTACGAAAGACTCAAATTTATCCTTCTTTAAGGCAGAGTAGTACTGCATTGGGTGTAAATACCACATTTTCTTTATCCATTCATCTGTTGATAGACATACAGGCAGCTCTCAAGATTTAAGTATTATGAATTGTGTTGCTATTAACGTGGGTATGCACTGTAATATGAGGTCTTTAACTCTTTTGGGAAGAAACCTAGAAGGGGAACAGCTGGGTCAAATGGAATTTCCGTTTTTAATTTTTTAGGAAGCCCATACTGATTTCCATAATGGTTGTACTAGTTTATAGTCTCACCAATAACTTTTTTTTTTCACAGACTCATCAGCATTTGGTATTATTTGACTTCTTAATGTTAGCCATTCTTTCTGAAGTAAGACGGAATCTCAGTTTTTAGTTTGCATTTCTCTGATGGCCAATGAGGTTGAGCATTTTTCGTGTATTTATTGGCCATTTGCCCTTCTGAGAAGTATCTGTTGGTGTTTCCCATTTTCTGATCGGGTCTCTTATTTGCGACAGTCAATTTTTTTGAGCTTCACATCTACTCTAGACCTGCGTCTTCTGTCTGAGGCGTCACTGGCAAGCTTCCCTCTTCTGCAGGCGGGCTCTTTACTCTGTTGTTTCCTTTGGGCAGGCCCCACCCTGGGATCTGTGGTTTGTTCTCAGCACATGGTGTTGTGTAAAGCTCTCCCTGGTGGTTCCATCTGCAGTCAGCGTCCAGAATCATCCTTCTCCATAGTTTGTTTCTGTGCAGTGCTAATACAGCTATTCTAAGACAACTGAACTTTTTAGTAGCTTTCAGAACACAAACAAGGGTACATATTTGTGGTCTACAATTGAACATATGTATAGGATATAATGAGTTTTCCATGACCCAACTACTTACTATGTATTTTAGTGAGAAAAAAATCTAATCTTTACCCACTAGTCCGCTGCTCCAGGCGTGGTTTGCATGGAGTATCCGCTGCTGCCGCCACCTTCGCTTTCACAGCTAAACCAAGAGCGATCAGGGCGGGTGTCTGTCCAATCACAAGTGGAAGCACTGAAATCGGGCACTTTGGCTTCAAAGCTTCCTACCCAGCCTCTCATGGTCGCCCAGGCAGGACCTGGCACAACGTGTACATGCAAATCATTCCCCCAACCGGGGAGCCTCCTGCAGGATAGTCGGAGGCACCGGAAAAGACTTTTCTTAAATAAGTAAGTGAAGAATTCAAGAACGAGCTGTAGTCTCAGATACCATCCTAGCATTCCATTAGAAACATCAAAGACAGATTGGAAATTTATCCTACTCGTGAAATGCCTCCAGAAAGTGATGTGGCAAGATGAATTTAAAACCAAGCCTTCTTCCTGCAGAAGGTTCCTTGCTCTAATACAAACCCCTCAATTTCCAGTTTAAACTGCTTTGTTCATTTCTGTCTTCAGCGAAACCGGAAAATAGCTGGCACTGAGAAGTGCGGCTTCCTCCGCTGACCTCTGGCCTGTGGGAGAGTCTCCGTGCTCTGCTCTTCCGAGGTTCAGCTGCACGGCTGTGCACTCTGCCTGGCGGCCTGAGCGTCACCCCAAGCTCATTCCACACAGCTCCAGCGCCTCCTCACCACTAGTGTCTCTGAAGCCGTCTGCGCCATCTTGGCTTTTACTTTTCGGAGATCCTGGTCCTCTTTTGTGAATTTGCTGACCTTCCAGAGCATTCACTCTGCCTGCTCTGGGCCAGTCCCTGCAGGGCAGGCGACCCTGCCTAAAGTTGCTCTTCATATGTTCAAGTGCAGCGAAGGCGAGCCTGCTTTATCTTACCTCACCTGACTGTGGTGAGGCTCCTGCTAGGCCCAGCCACCATCCCTCCATTCAGGGTTCGTTTTATTGTTGCTGAACTTATTTTAATAATATGACACAGAGCCCCTAGACTTGACATAATCTGTGTGCAAAACACAAAGATGAGTGCTGTCATCTTTTAAAAATATAAAATGTATAAGCAAAGATATGAAAATAGGCAAATGTCCATTAAATAAATGAAAATTTTTTTAAAAGGAAGTTTTTCTTTCCAAGTCATTTGAGGAAGGGAAATTACCATTTTAAACAATATTCAAGTTTATTAAACAACCCAAAAAGGTGTTATCCAATGTTTAACTTTCAGCAGCTTCAAGGTTTATGCTGCTGCCAAGTTTTGTAGGTAACTGAACTTTCAAATCTGCTAACACCTGCTGAATTCATTCTACTCTGGATTGTAAGGTGTCAGTTTCTTCTTGCAAGTTTTTCTTTGTTTCTCCTAACATTTCTTGTGTTTCTTTTTGAGAACAGCCAATGAAAACATCACTGATTTCAGAAGGTATCATCAAGCAGTCATCCTCTGCAAGCATGTTGTTCTTGTGAGCATCTTCTAAATTCCAGAGTTGTTTCTTTTTTATGTCTATTTCTGCTGTTAGCTCTGTGATTCTACTTGTATTACAAGCAAATCTGTATCTCTTTTGTTGGACTTCTAGAGTAACCTACAGTCTTTGGTAGCCATCTTCTCCACAGCAGGAAGCATCTTCTCTTTGGTGGCTGCCATCTTCTCCACAGTGGCCACCATCTTGGGGCTTCATGCAAGGTTTTTGAGTCAGGAAGATGGCTCTGTGACCAGACAGCTGCCAACCTCAGTGCTCCGTGAAGGAAGCAGAGGTCCACAGGACTGCCTTGCAGCCCTTGAGATGGAGCCCTCATGGCAAGCCAGGAACTCAACCACAGTTCCACCTGCTAATGCTCAGTGCTTACAAAACCAGCATAGATCAAGAAAATAACCTGCTCACTTTGGGTTTTGGGAGAGGTTCCACTTCATTCATGTAACTACCCTATGTCATCATATCAGTGGAACCCATACTTCCTACACTGTTAAAATGACACTAAGGAGAAAGTCTCCCCATGTTTAATGAAAATACTCCATTAAAATAGACATGTTTTTTTCCTTTGAATAAAAGATAGTCTCTCCAATGTGTCACCTTTCTGTTCTTGTAACAAACTGCCTGAGTAATCAGTTTCAAAAGAGGAAAGCTTTCACTCTCAGTCTTGGAGGTAAAGCCCACGGTCAGGTGACCATTGCTTTTGGCCCATGATGAACCAGCACCTCATGGAAGATGTACATGGTGTGGCAAAATATCCCTCTCATGCTAGGGAAGTGAAAGGCAGAGGAGGAGAAGGGCTGGGTCCCAGCAGTCCCCTTAAGAGCATACTCCAGATGACTGAAAAGCTTCCCCTTGCCTCTGCACAACAGAGCCACACTGGGGACAAAGCTTTTATCCCCTAAGCCTTTGGGGAACATTTAAGACTCACTGTAATATCTCCTTCATCTTTGGAGTTATACCAAGTGACTTGTTTCAAGCATGTTTTCAGACCACATATGCACGAGTAATTTGATATGTATGATAAAGTTAATAGGTTGGCAGATTTTATTAAGTTCTCTTGTTTATTAAGTAGGATTTCTGAAAATTGGAGAGTACATGTTACATACCTACACACAGGGTAGAAATGGAGGGGAGACGGTGTCTACTGCTAACGTTTACCTCAGGTTATTATTCCTTAATAAGAGCTGCCAATTCTCTCTTCAGTGATTTATTACTCTCACTTCAAGGGGGAAATTTAATATTTGGTTTAGGGAAATGGCATGAAATTAAAGAATACTGGGCAATGCAGTAAGCTTCTCTAGGGATGAGGGAAACATTCTTAGAATTTCTTGTGGGTTGCTGTCTCCTTTATCAAATACTGACAAATTTTTATAAAAACCTACTTCTTGAATTTCCAGTTTTTCCCTTCTTGTTCTTAAAGGACGAACACAGTGATAATGCTCCTGAGGAAGCCTGGACCCTTCACGAAGGGACCCAGGCAGGAGTGTGAGTGCAGCCTTCCGCCTTGTGTAGGAGACAGACCGCTGGGGGAGGTCAGGCCCCTGCGGTGAGGATCCCAGCTCATCTAGCACTTCTAGCAGGCAGCAAGCTTGGGGGTTTCCTGAATGGGCAGCTGAAGGGACCAAGACCAGCGAAAGGAAAAAGAAGGTCTCTGCAGCCTGCAGACATTCTGCACCCAGGTCACATCTCTAGTGCCTTCAGGTACTCATAGTAAGAACGGACTTTCTCTCCTGCTCTGCGTACTAGGAAATAAGAATCTAAATTCAGAAATTTTAATTAGCTTCAGGAAAATCAAAATTTTCTGGACCTCTGTCAATACCTTAAAAATAATGGGTGGAGACTGGGGGAAATGAAGTAATCTCTTTGGGTTCTTTCTCCAACACTGCACCATGAGTGACTTGGTTTTCATGGTGGTTGGTCCCAGGTGCTGGAATGTGTCTCTCAACAAGCGCATGTACACCCTTCCACCACTTGGGAAGCCAGATGTAGAGTGCTAAAAGTTTCCTCAGTTCATCCACAGGGAGGGACACAGAACTGAGCCAAGCAGAGGGAAAGTTCTGGATTTTTATATGTACTGATTCTTCCTCAGTGAGCCCCCTCTGGCCTACCCCCTCCTCCACCTGTTATGATTTTGTGTAGAATGTCCCTCCTCCCCCCAATCTCACGTGTTTGGAGAGTGCTGGATCACGGGGCACTGTGTGAATTCCTCCTCTGAGGAGTTCAGGACTGAATGTGCTAAGAGGCAGGCCTGGCTGGAAGCAGGCTCCTGGGCTGTGACCTGGGAGGTGTACTGCTGTCCCTACTTCACGTCTTCTCTGTCTGCTTTCTGGCCCCCATGTGGTGAACAGTGTTCCTCTGCCGTGCTGTTTCTACCTCAATACCCAATGACCATAGAGGGAACTAAAATAACCTCACCCTTTTAATCCATGGGTACTGGGTATCCTTCCAGCCAGGCCCAATCTCATCCAAAAAGAGGCTGTTTTTCTTCTTCTTCTTCTTAGTCTCTTCTTCGTTTTCAGAAACCCTCTCCCCAGAGCCTTACACATGCTAAGAAAGCCCTTTACCACTGTGTACAACCTCAGCCCAACACACTTGGGTATTTATAATGTCAAAGTTGGAAACAGTGGAAAGATAAGCTAGGTGGTGGAGGAAATGGGGAAAACCTTAGCCATAACATGTAAATTGAATTATGTGACATGTAAGTGATAGAGGAAAGCTGAAGTAGGAAATAAATTGGTTCAGGGGCTTTTAAGAGAAAGAAACCTCTGCAGCTACAGAAAATATTGGGAGACAGTAGGAAGGAAAGAAAGCTTTTTATAAGATTTCTTTAAACTGTTTACTTGGTTCCTTTGAAGAAGAGCATGTGCAGGCTTTGAGCTATTTTCGCTGTCTGTGGACTGCCCCACGGCACTGAAAGCCACAGAGGACTGGGCAGGCCAGCGTTTCGGTTCCTGGGCTAAAGCTACAGCTGAGTGGCATTGCACGTATGTAGCACCCATGAAGCTCATGTTTCCATTGCAAGCCTGCCTGCTGGCACACATGTGTGTGCATACACACACACACACACACACACATCAAGAGAAAAGAGAAAAAAGGGCTAGGAAGGGATAAAAGCTGTTAGGGTAGATAAAAGAAGGTAAAAGTTTTGTGTCCCTAACAATTTGTGAGAAACTTAATTATGATAAAATTGTAAAGAAAATTAAGCCAACTAACAGTCATTAAATCTTGATTCTGATAATGTCCTCAGTGATTAAGGCACACTCCATAATAACCAAGGTGCCCCTTTGGCTTCTTTTGGAAGCCTTTTCCCCAGATAAAATGATAGCTGTGAAGGCAATGGGAAGCTCTTCTGTCATTCACACTTTGGGCACAAATGCATGGCTGTCATTACCGCAATAAACAGCCCAAGGCAAACAGTAACGAGACCAAGGGTCTCACGGGGAGCTAGCACCCAGAGCCATGGTGCTCTAAGATGCATCTGTAACTTCAGGGTAGTGACTAGGACGGGACCCACTAATTCTGGGGAACACCTCATTGGGCTGGGGAGCTCCTGAGGCAGAGGAGGGCAAGATGGTGAGAGGGACGACAGAGAGCCCAGATCTGCACGTGGAGCTCCTACCAAAGAACACTGACTGGACGCGCCAGCGGCATCTCGATTTCTGCGAGTTACCTCTGAATGATTTCTGCAACTTCACTTCTTTGGACAAACAAGGCTGCTATGTGTCACACTATTCACACGTGCGCCCCTCACTTACAGAATGAGAGCCCGCTTGTGAGCCCTCTGATAAGGCTGCAGAGTGAAGCTGCAGGTTTTCAAGCAGGCAGGCTGCATGCAGCTGACAAGGGCCGCGCTGAAAACTGCTGGGACCACCACTGAATTGAGACCCGGAGAATTGTTCCGCTTGATTGGAAAAACATGGGTAGGGATCTTGACGTGAAGGGTCCGTCACAGAGGAGGGGTGCGGACATCAGAACCTGAGAGAAGTCCCTGAGAGCACAGATGAACCCACCGAGGGCTGCTGCAGACAGGTCCTCTGGGCTGTCATTCAGCACCCAGCGACCTGTGGTGCACTTTGCCATCACACAACCGTCCAAACCACCGTGCTCAAAGAAGGGTCACATCACATTTACCCCTTGTTCATACTGAGACCTAATATAGAATGTAATTATTCCCCAAATCTTTCCAATTATAAAGTCAAAACTTCTGTTTGTATTTGTAAGTTTCAATTTCCTCCATGAGAACCTCTGAAGGGAACTCACCTACTTGCGTGCATCTGTCCGTACGCTTGCCTACGGGGCGCGGGGGTATAGCTGTCCCTTCAGGCTGGTTGTGCCCCAGAATGCCTCCCTACAATGTACAGTGTCTCTTAGTCTGATATCTGGTTTTGCAGTCACAGTACAACCCTCAGGCACTGTAAAATGGGACTTTAAAAGTAGACTTTTTTTTTCTTTTTAGAGATAAGCAACTTCTCCAGACTTTCTCTTGCTGAGTGCATAACCAGTTCTCCCTCTTTTCCCCTGTTGCAAAGAAATGAGAGAATAGACAGATGCTGGACCCAGGAGGTTGGGGCCCAGTGCCCTTTCCACCAGAAAGGAGCAGATGAATTGACGATGGCTGAAAGGAACAAAGCAGGGGAGAAGATGTGCGTCATTTCCCATCCTCCTCCCCACTCTTCGCTGCCTAACCCTCCTGCACAGGGAGAGGTGGTGATTCAGGCAAATGGGCAACTCTGTCTCCTTGGAGCTCCCTCTAAGTAAATCCTTTTCTCCTTTTACCCAAATAAATGGCCTCCTCTGATCGGGTCAGCAGCGGGCAGAGTCGTCTATGAACCCGAGGGGCTGATAACAGCAGGAGCTGGGATGGTAACTGGGATGAACGTGGGCAATCTTCACCATTTCCTCTCCTGCTCGCCTGCACCCTCTTGCCTCTCTGAGGCTGACTCTGGGGGTGGCAACTTCTTTCCCTTAGTCCCAGCGCCACCGCTGGGGGTCACAGCATTGCAGAGCATCTTGCACCTGAATTCCAAGTAGCTTGATTCAGAGACCTTGCCATGAAGCGATTTCTGTCAGTGGCTTTTTTTGATTCCTTTTGATGCCCGTAGGTGATGATCACTGATCAGTGACTGGCATTTTGTTTTGTAGAACTTCCCCTCTTATAAGATAAATAATAATGCATTTGTCTAGTCTCTAAAATTTTCTCCAGTTTGTCTCTCAGCACTACTAGCCCAACCTGACCTTCAAACTTGTGTTTATGTAGTCATCCCTGAAGATTCTCCTCTAGGGAGGGCGTAGCATATAGCAGAGTCACTAAAAGGGTGAGGGAGGACATAAAGGCATGTCAAATTACCTGAAATCTCTTAAATACCGATATGCAGGGAATTGACCTGCATCCGTTGCCTTAAACGAGAAAGTGGCTTTGATGAAGAGGTTGTCCAAGGACACCACTGGAGGACTCAGGGAACTTGTTTTTAAGCTGAAGTTGCATCCTTGTGGGTTTTGCATACAACCAAGCTGAGGACTTGGAGGAGGATGGCATTTCTTGCCCTGAAGCCCCCATGGAAATGCAAAATAATGCAAGTAAGTGAATGTGACAGCAAGCCAGGGAAATCTATTAACAGTAGTAGGTCTTTCCTTCTGCAGGTTGCTTGGGAACAAACTTTGGCACCAAATGGTCTGATATGATTTTAAAGGACAGCAGATTAATTTTTAATATATACCTAAAAATGAATTGGGAAGCATGAATTTTCTTCTTCACATTTTCATTGCAACACGTTCCAAAAAGTAAAAGAAAAGACGGTTGGATTCTCTCTTCACAGTTCTATTTCCTCAACGCAGATAACTAACATTTGAATGTGATTTGGAAATGGTATTTGAAAAAAGTTACATCCAAGCAGAATCAAGAGCAGATAGATCAACAGATGAGCCACCAGGCACTGTAGCTAAAATGTCACGTCGAGTGCTACAGTCCACGTGTCTATGAATCCCCGTCTTTTCACTGTGGGTTCCATTTTCTGGTGTGTTTGCTTAGCTGATTCGAAGAGTGTGGTGCCAGAGATAAAACTGAGTCTGTGGGCTTGTCACCTGTACACTGAGGGTGAGGAGATCTTAAGGCCCCAAACTGCACCATTTCAACAAAAACTTACAACAGTTCCAGCCGTCTCAGTCCCTCCACCTCCTGCCAGCGGGCTTCTCTGCACAAACCACACTGCAACATTACTGCCTCCCACGTTTGGTCACCCTCTCTCATCCAGCCAAACTCCGTGTCTGGCTATTGAAATCTTCCTTCTCACTCCAGGTGAGGGTGACATGCCACATTCACACAAGAGCAGCCCTCGGCCTCGGCAGGGCATCCGTCCACTGTGTGCTCAGGACCACTCGGTGCCTTAGCTCATGAGGAGGTCCTGTACGCCCTGCATTAATTCATGAGCACATCCTCTGTTTTCCCACATACACTACCTATGCACCTTGAGGACAAGGACTGTGTCTTATGTTCTGCATCCCTCACGCTACTGACACATTGCTTCATACATATAAAATTAGAAGTTTCATAAAAATTAGAAGTCTCATAAGGCCTAATTGTCTGTGTACTGATTCATGAAATAATACATGTTGGGCCATTGAAGAAAAGAGCAACTTGGCCTGAAAAGCTTCGAAAAAAAATCCAGTTAAATAATACACTTGGGCTCTGAATATGAAAGAAAGCATTCTTTCTTTTCTTCTTTTCTTAAATTATACTTTCTGTGAACTTTGGATGGAGAAGTAATGAATTACCATGCTGCATGCAGCAAACAAAACCAGGGATAAAATACAAAGACTGACTATTTATACTAATGCATGGATTTGTCTTCAGCACACACAGCATGCAGAGACAAGTGACAAGATAGCTATTTTCTGTTCCAGACGCCTATTTCCCTGGAGAGGAGCAGGGAATTCTTTAGCAAGGAGGGCAGTTTAGAAGGCAGGAGAATCTATTCCCCTGCAGGAACACCAGAGGGAGCCTTTGCACCCAGTCTTGGAGATGAAGGGAAAGACCTTCATTTCAGAGGCTCCTCCCCAAAGCCCTCTCGCGGCACGACTAGCAGGTGTAGCTTTTGCCTTTTTAAGTTAAAAGGAACGCAGAGCAAAAATATTTATAATGTGATATATGACTTGTCGAGAAATATGTGAAGATTTTATCTAATAGAAATATTCTAGAATCTTGTTCTTTTGTGTCCAAAGCAACAACTTGAATTAATTTTGACAGTAAATATATCTGCATCTGTACCTGTGTCTGTAGACACATTGGAGGGAAGGGGCATGCACACATGCAAAAACTGTACCCCTTAGTCTAGCATTTCAGGTGCCCTTGTGCATGCATGATGTAAGGGAAATTATCAGGAGATCCAAACTTAGTTCTGTTTTTCCTTTTGCATCACTTTACGTAATTAACCATCTTCTTTGGTTTCTCAGTCTGTAGAATAAGAGGGTTGGGTTAGATGATTCCCTAGATCATTTCCAGGTCTAACTTCTTGTTGAGTCATGAACTATCATGGTTTTACTCCATCTCTGATACCTATTTAGGGTAAAGTTATCAAGCGGACATCAAGGGATGTTACTGAAAGTGTCCTGTCACACTGGACATGCTGAAGATGCAGTGTCTCAGCTGTCAGCAGGAGGCGCACACACCCATCCCTTTGAGGTCTAGATATCTGAGGGGATTTTCTGCATGACTACATTACTCATGCAGTATTGAGGTGATTCAGTTTTGATGGCTCAAGTTAGTTCTGTAAATACATGAAGACATTGCTTAATCTTTTTGATTAATGTGTTGGTTTAATTGCCTCAAGGAGGATTTTTCTTTCTGTTTGTGGTTTTTTCTTCTTTGCTTCTATGCATGCTTCTTTCTTTTGCATTGAAAGGAGGGCTGATGTCTATCTTTTTGATTTCTTTGTTTTTTTTTAGATAATGTTCTTTACCTGTCTGTATTTACAGCAGTAAATACAATTTCACTAGAGTGAAGATACTGTTTAAAGGCTTAACAGTGACTCTTTAATTATAGGGTAGACAGCGCATGGCTGTGACGTAGGGCAGAACCACTTCCACCCTGCTGCTGGCCCAGTCCGTGCCTAGCCTCTGGTTCACCCCCGCTTTGTGCGGTAGGGACAGTTTTCTCCTCTTGCCACCATCCTCAGCTCTCCTCTCTCCATCCTGAGTGCTGGGAAGTTTGGATCCTTCTATGGAGTCAGAGGAACCTTTGATAAGCAAAATGTCCTGAATGCTCCTTTGAGGAATCCAGGGACAGGACAGGAATGACTACGGAAGGGTGAGGGCTTAGTGGGTAATTTTTCTGGAAGTTACAGAAGCTCAGTGGTTTTAGTGGGTTTGTGGGATGAAAGAAGTTAATCTGAGTATCGTGGGTTCTTTCGTATCAAGGGGAAAGATGCAAGAGGAGAGTGATGTCAACCACGTGGATGATATTAGGGATACACAGATAACCCAGCTCTCAGGAGTGAATGTTTCCTGCTCCGTTCATTCATTCTCGTAGCCAGTATCAGGCATTTCTATGTGACAGGGATGCAGCAGACACACAAGGTCGGATAGATGTGTTTCCTGGTTTCAAGATCATTGAGATCTAGATAGGAAAGTAAACTGGTTAGCAAAGAAAAATGAAGGAAAATGAGTTTAGGGAGCCATGGCACGCAGGAGGAGTAAAGCTTGTCTACAGCACAGCCCTTCAGAGAGGAGGACCTGGCGTTAAGTAGATGATGAGGTGTTCTGGCGAAGGGTTAGGGCTCAAGGGCCCCAGGCCAGAAGGAAGTTTGCAACTGCACAGAGCCCACAGGGAAAGCGCTGTTAGGAAACTGAAGTTGTTTGGTCTGTTGAAGGTCAAAATTCAAGGTAAGGCAGGGTGAGACAGGCGAGGCCGGCGGCGAGGCCGGTGAGTCAGGGGTCCTCAAACCCTAAGAAGTTCTGTGATCCCAGCTGGAACTGCTCGCCAGCTTATGTTAACGATGATGCATTTCAGGTGGAGGAGAGAATGGTGAAATGAATGTTTTGGAGAGCTCTCTGTAGACGCTCTGAAAGCTAGACTGAGCAGGACGCGCATGTAGGTGGGGAGGCCAGCCAGGAAGGTCGTGGTGAACGTGGATAAGGACTGACTGAGAGCAGGGTTTTCGGAAGAGCACGCTTTGCCCTTGCCTTATCTGATGTTCCATATTTTATAAATATCCCTGTATTCACAGTGGTCTATGTGTGTGTAAGAGTTTGAGAGTGTAAGGTAGTGTCAAAAGATTTATTTTTGGTTCATTTTCTCTTCCTGCCTGATAGGTGAAATGGCACCAGTGACCCTCTGTGGCCTTCGGGGAGACTCAGCAGGGTGTGCAGTGGAGTAGTGGAACTTGTACTCTTGCACCTGAATTTTCGTCTCTCCTTTTCTCTTTCTCTCCTCTTCCAGAGAGCCCCTCGCTTACCTTGCTACAGTTGTTGAGATGAGTACATAGATGATATGGTTACTAATAAACAAAAGTCAGTGGAGAACATTTTTCCTTAATGAAAAATTCAGCTGCCCCCACCTCATGCCAAGTTGCAAGTAGGTTATTTGCTTTCTGAGATAGGAGGAGTTGAGCACACATGGTCACTTTGTCCACTTAGTTCCCTATGGACGTGGATAAGGAAGAAACTGTAAACTGTGAGTCATTCAGTTCACTGGAAATAGAGTTCTTCTGTTGTACACATCTGTCAAATGGGCATCACTCAGTAAGAGCTGTAACGCCAAACTTGTGCTTCTCACCTTCTGACTTACAAGGAATCCAACCGGCAATATGATTCCCCAGAGAACAAATCCTTTCAAAGGCTAGATTCCTTCATGAGGCTTCTTTTGAACGTTACTTTGGAGGTTCAAAACCTGCCCAACAAGAAATGCCTTTGCTTCGTCCTAGCACCTGGCTCTAATTATGAGCTCTTTCTTATTAATGGCAGTAAAGGGGCAGGTTGTATAATCAGGCATAATATCAGACCTAAAAAGAACCTCATCTCTGTTACCAGGTCCTCAGATGTAGAACAAGGAGCTTTTCCTCCCATAGCATGCTTCTGGTGAGTCTATCCTTTCCTCCTCTCAAGTCCCACCCTGTCAAGGGCAATTAGTCACACCGTCCTGCCAGTGAGTGTGAACCAGTGCTGTAATTGCGTATGTCAAGGAATACAATCTTCTGGAAAAACAAATAAGAGCCTTAGAGTTTCCCAGATGTCTCAATAGTGCCACGTAATACTGGTGCCAGCTGCTTTGCCCTGTTTGACTAAGCTGTTGAGGTCTGCATAATGCATATGGGTTTATCTCAGGAATGTGGCAGAGAAAGCAAAGATCCTTCCAGGGTCACGCTCACTGCTCACCGGAGACTTTCTTTCTTTGTCGCTTCTAGTTGCAGTTCAGATGACAAATGGTCCATTTATCTGGATAGGGTGGGCCCAACCCAGAAACAAATGCTGTGCTGACTTTGCTACTCAGAAGGCCTGATTTTTCCAGAGATAGAGACGTGTCGGGAAAGCCTAGCTGTGGAGCAGGGGATAGAGGTCCTGGCAAGGATTGTTGTCTCTTTAGCTCCTTTGTGTCTGCTGTACCACCTGCCAGCTTTTAGGGCCCGGTTTGCATCAGAATTAATGGAGCTGTTTACTTGAGCTCAATTATGGAGCTCTCACCTGAGAAACTGGAAGGAACAGAACTGTAAATCATATAATCAAAGATTGGATTATGTCTAATTTATTTACTTAGGAAATCGAAAGCTCTGAGTTCCACAATCAAGTGTGCAAAGATTTATTATGAAAGGACATTTTAAGAGCAAGCAGAACAAAGCTTTTCTGTGCTAGAAACACCTCTAAACAGCAGACTTGTTAAAAGCCAAGCCTAATTTAGAAAGTAGTGATGAAGTTGCCTTTTTGTGCCAAACCATGGTACACTGTGGCAAAATCACCTTGAAACGTTACTGCCCCAAACTTTCTTGTACCTACCAAGAATGAAACGCAAACAAGAGCACCTTTTTCCTCTTGTAACAGAAATAGGCGAGAGATACAGTAACATCTGCTTTGCCTACCACATTTCTAAGGAGCATGGACATTATCCCAGTGTTTTTCTAACCACGTGTCACCAGCCTTTGGGTCAATATAGCACCAAGAAACCTACTGCGTGACCTTAAGAGTTATTTTCTCCCCATCCATGTTTTACAGTCTTCCAATACAGTGGATGATTCTGGCAAATAAATTTGTATCCTCTTGTTTCTTTAAAGGGGCAAAATCACAGAGAATCTTGAATTAGATACTATAATCAATGGATCAATGGTAATGGAATTTGAGGTATTCCGAATGAACTCACAAAATTTATGACGTTAGATCCTTGAATTTTTAAAAGCTGGACTGTATAAAATATGCACCCTGAGGAAATACACCCAAGCTACTCTTGGGGTCTTTAGAGGTGATCGGTCATACTATGTATTAGACTCGGCAGTCAGATGTCATAACTACAAACAGCGGAGTCTCAGTTTACATAATATAAACATTAAACTGTTGCTATGCATCTTGGGTTTATAAATAAAACTGAAGTTATCATAGACAGATGAAGGTAGGTTTTGCATTTCTGAGTCACAGGCGGGACTTTCTCAATGTGGATGATCCAGAATCTTCTTCAGAGAGGAGGGGACAGGAGCAGGATGTTCAGAGACAGATAACATGCAGTCAGACACAAAACCCTGCGGTTTACTCAAATGAATGCCCCAACCCCTGCCAGCCCCCACCATGGCCCAAGCATGCGTTGTTTGACTCAGTAGTCTTCAGCCGAGGCTGACTGTCTCCCAGGGGACATTTGGCAATGTGTGGAAAGTCAGAGGAGAGCACCATCGACATTTAGTGACCAAGTGAGCAGGAACACTAGCATGCGTGCCTTTGGACCACTATGCGCAGTAGTGGATATACGGCCAGAACTGTCAACAGCCCTGAGGTTGAGAAGCAGGAACTAAACAGGAACTTTAGCTCAGGGGTTGATCACTAACACCTGTGGGTGACATCAATCCCACAGTCTGTATCGGTAAATAAAGTCTTATTAGTGGACAGCTATCCTCATTCATCTAGAGATTGTCTGTGGCTGTTTTCACCCTACTGAGACTAAGTGTTATTGTTCGGCAATTTGCAAAAGAGTAAAAACTCATTTTGTGATGCAAATGACTGTTTAAAATGCTTAATTTTCAAGTATATTTAGGTAATTGTTAGGTAGTAAATAGACTTTAAAATAATAATGTAAAATAATATTAAAATAATGTTTATAAATTGTTGCAACTTCTGAAGTTCCACAGTTACAGTTTGTTCAACTGAAACTTACAGTGATGCTCAATCAGGTCTCTACCCAAGGATACTGCGGTTTGAGATTTTGTTGGGTCTTAAGCATATGTAATTTCATATGCCCACTTTAAGAAAAAGTATTATAAGATAAAGTATAAATTACACATTTACTAATAATGAATTTGAACAAATTATTGGAGCCCTTCAAATTCATGTCCCTTTTTCCTAGTACCTGCTGTAGTTTTCCAGACAAGCTTGCAGGTAAGTGCCGCCTGGCTGTGTCCCAGCTCACCTGCTTCCTGACAGCAACACCTCAGCAACTTTCAACAGCCACTGCACCTACCGCCACCCAAGGGCACTGAGGCCCTCGGGGTCATCCCTCTGAGAGAGTCCAGTGGTACATGTGTGTTCAGCGATCAGTGAAGACCGGGGAACCTGGGCCCCTGCTGTTACTGTGTGGCAGCTGGTAAGTGAGTCTCTCTCTGGGTCTCTTTTCCCCAAAAAGCTGGCATCTACACTGCTCCTCTAAGCAAGTCCTCAGGTTTCGTTGATTTCAAAGGCAGACGCTCTTGGATTTGTCCTAGAAAGCTCTTGTGCTTGTGCGTTGTTTGTGGTGCTGTGGATTAAGTCAAGAGCCTCACAGATTATAAGCCAGTGCTTTACCACTGGGCTACATCTCTATTTTTTTTAATTCAAATAAATATCCTTTATTAAAGAAAAAAAGGAATATTATGAAGCACCAAAACTGCATGTTATTACATTGCATGTACAATAAAGGAAAAGTGATTTTGCAACACTTGATGAGTTACATCTCTAACCTAGAAAAATTTCATTATGTTATATCATCATTTTTTTCTGGTTAAAAAAAAAGCATCTTAAACCCATCATTCCAACTCAGTTTCAGCTCCATGCAAGTCTTAGCCATTTAAATAATTCTGAATTATCTAAGACCATTGCTCTTCCTTAAGGTTCTTCTCTTATAATACATTTAGCCAAGCCTGCTCCATCAAAATGTATGAACTTTCCCGGGTACTTTTATGCATAAAAATATGCTTGAGGCTTAAATAAATCATCGGTAAGAATCTAAGAAAAATTCCTTTTATCTCAAGATTTAAAAAAAACAGGCAAATGGTTACAATCTTGTATATTTTTCCAAATTATCAGCAGATTAACTGTTCATGTTTCAAACATGAAAAATCCTCTCAATTGGATTTCTTTACCCAAAATAGTTCTCCAATGCCTCACCTCACCCCTCATACCAGAGTTCTAATTTTAGTTGGGTGGTCAGCTCAAAGACTATAGAATTCTGTCTTCGAGCAATGCCAAAGGTCCCTCCTGCCTTCACTTCCTGCCTTTGACTGTGGTCCCGAGAACTTTGAAATGGAAACCGGGGAGACACAGAGGCTGGGGAGGGGAGTTATAGGTCATGGGGCGTTATGGCTGAGATCTAAAGTGTGCCCCCACAGTCTCCTCTGTGGGGGCTGTGATGAAATCATGGAACACTACACTCATCGGTGGCGGTGGATCAGAGCCAGGTACGCTTGGAAAAGCCTTAAGTAGTTTTCTGCATGGGTAAATGTAAGTGGAGACAGTTTTTAGTAACCACAGTTATAAAGGATATTAAGCCTTGGATGTAAGACATCTAAATCCTGGCTGAAGACTCTCTCTGTAAATAATTGCTTTTATTTGTAATCAAAGTAATCTGGGCACATCATATTAAAGTGTACAAAGGCCTTTAAGCCTCCCTGTCCTAGCTTACAACCATGTCCCTGAGACGAAGACACTTAGGCTGGACTGCTATTTCTTTTCGTATATGCCTTTTGTGTTATATTTACACAGTAATTTCCTGATTTCCATTTATGGATGCAGTCCATCACTTGCTGGCTGCAACTGCTGAGGAGAGGGACAATGGAAGAAGGAGCTAGAGATAAGCACAGCTGCCTGGTACTCACTCCTCCCCGGGCGTGGCTTTAAACACATTGCTTTATCCTTGGGTCCCAGGTTCTCTGCAGGTGTCACAGGCACCGGGGCTGTGCCCGCCGGGTCGTTGTAATGGTTAAATGAGGAGACCGTCATACACCTGGAGCAGCCCCCACGGGTGCTGAGAGCTCTGCACACACAGCCTCCTCTTAGTGAGGGCTTAGCAGTTACTGTGTCTGTCCTTACCCACGGTTCTCGATTTCGTACTTTGAGTCACCTGTAATCAACCATAGCCTGAAAATAGGAAATGGAAAATCAGAAACATAAGCCATTTACATTTTAAATCGAACTCTATTTGGAGTGACGTGATGGAATCTCACACTACCCCGATCCATCTTCCAGGGCCACGATTCTTCTGTTTGTCCTGCTCCCTACGGGTCTCACACTATTATGTGGCCTGGCTAACAGATCAGCTGATACAGCAGTATCTCAGTGCCTGTGTTGAAAGGACCATAAGATTATTTTTAAAATAGTCTCGAAACTCAGGAGTAATGCAGACCATTTTATTATGGTATATTATTGCAATCATTTATTTTCTTATTAGTAATTGTTGATCTCTATTGTGCCTGATATATAATTTATCATAGATATGTATGTACATGAAAAAGCATAGCATGGGACCAGCCCTAATTTGAGGCATCCACTGTGGCCCTGGAATATGAGTAAGGGGAGTCGCTATGTATACTGTTCCCTTATTTTATGGTCCCTTCATCCGAGGGCCACATTTTTAGGTAACTTTCCAGTGTATGATTGTATTATTGTGATATAAAACTGTTTTTACAGATGCTCAGCTCTGTGAATCTTACAACTACATTGTCTTTATCAATCAAGTATGTTGATTGTTTTCTCTAACACTCCCCACCCCAAAATTTGTACACCTTTATTTTTTCATTTTCTCGCCCTCTATACTTAGTATCTGAAAGATGCATATATAAAAAGTGAATCACAAAAGTACATTTTTTAAACCAATGTCTCTTTACACACACACACACACACACACACACACACACACAAAAATCCAAAATCACGGTTTGGCCAAGTGCTCCCTCTGGACAGCCTCGTAGGGGGAACATCTGGGATTTCAAGCTGGTGACTCTTATGTCTTCTTTCTTTTCAATTTCCTCATCTTATGGATGCATATATTCTAGCACCTTAAACAGAAAATTCTAATGGAAGTTACCTTTTGACATGATGCCTACATGAAGTTGCCTTTATTCTATTATTCTACTTGATTGACAACTTGCAGAATTCTAGATACAGTAACATTACTTCCAAATCTTTAGGGTGATATTTTCTGGGTTTGGAGAAGAAAATTTTTTTAACTTGTTCTTATTCTTTTGAAATCTTGTGAAATTTTTGTCCTTAATGAATTTTTATAATTGTGACATTTCATGTTTTTAATTCATTGTGCTTGATATTTGGTGAGTCATTTAAATTTAAAAACAAATAGTCTTTAATTCTAGAAAATCTTCATGAATTATTCTTTAATATATTTCCTCCAATTTTCCATTATTTTAATGAGTTATATAAAGGGCATTTGCACTTATTTTTAATTTTTCAAAATTTTGATTAAAATTATTTCAACTGATACATAAAACATAAAAATCATGCATATAAATGGAGTATCATGTAATGTTTCAATATATCACACTATGTAATTTTAAATCAGGTTGAGTGTTACCTTCTCAAACATTTAAAATTTTTTAATTTGAAAATTTTCAAGACTTTCTTTCCGGTTTTGAAGTATGTACTACATTACTGTTACCATCTTTACTCTCCATGAGCAGCCCACCTGAGCGTGTCAGTACCCACTGATTTGGGACTCAGTACCCCTGACTCACTTCCCCTACACCTATTTTTTTCTTTTTTTAAAAAAATTGCATTGTTTGTTCTCTTTCTTGAGAAATTTTCTCAATTTTTTTGCTATAATTCTTCCATAATATTTTCTTATTTTGTATAGTCAGGTATTTTATTTTCAAGAATTCATCCTTATCCTCGAATAATTCTCTTTACCTGGCAACATGTTCTTATTTCAAGGCCTTGGTATGGGCAGGAGGGTTTTACTGAAATTGTGTGGCTACCACACCCCATATGACGGTGACTACATCCTGCATGGGGCCCTTGGCAGCACAAATTCAAGCATAGCAAGACCGCGAGGGACAAAATCCAAAGAGAAGCACTCCTTACAAATCCATTTGTACAGGCAGCTCTGTCAGAATAACAGTAGGATGGAGGCATGTTACCGAGCACTGTCTTCTCAGCACCATCATTCTTAGAAATGTTACTTTTAAGTCTGATAACCTAGGATTTTTGAGCAAACGGATTGTATAGAATGACCTGATAACTTTCCCCCTGAAAATGTTAAAATATTTCTGTACTGGTTCCAGCCATGTTGGCCTACTTTCTTATTGCTATTTTCCTAATAAGACTTGAAAAACACTAACTTACAGAAGAAAACCTCACTTGGCTTCAAAATGATCTGGGAAGCTAGTAAAAACTCTGTGTCTGTGTGTCTGTGTGTCTGTGTACATACATCAGGCCACACCCCAGCTTGCCAAATCAGTCTTTCAGCGTGGCTGCCTGTGTGTGTTTTAAGCATGTTCCTCGATTCTGTTCGCTTCTACTGGGAAACGCTCCGACTCATCTCTGTGCCCTGTCGGACTCAAGAATGTGCCTCAAAGCCCTGGTCTCCCGGGAACTGCCGAAATTTCTCTAGAACTCTGAGTCTACTTGGCTCCGAGCTACTGATCAGATTTTTGCTGTCAGACTGAGATGGATTTTCACCCATTTCTGCCAAGATATATGATCCTCGCTTTGTTATTTAACCTCCGCGAGTGTGAGTTCACCCATCTGTAAGAAGGGAATAATAAGTGCCAGCATAGACGGACAGATGCCTGATATGTGAAAACAGCAGTCTCCTTTCCTGCCTGTTTTGAAGGTCTTTTGACTGAGTGCATCCTGATGAAGCCATGAGTCTGAACTCCCTGATAAGGTGTCTCCAGCTTCCTGCAGGCAGCCCCCACCCCCCCACCCCACCCCCAGGGAGCATGTCCTGGGTGGGGTCTTCCTTAGAGCTGGCCCCAGGCTGTGGCGCTTCCTGGTGCCTTGTCCTTTCCCTGACTTTCTGACCTCCTGACCTTGTGCATCTTGAGAGACAGCACAGTGGATTTGGAGGTTGTCACAGCTTTCTCACTGTATGTATCATCTTGGCAGTTTCAGAGAAGCATCCTGGCCTTTCAAACAGAAATCAGCCTCCTCCTGTTAGCCAGAAATCAGCCAGCCTACATTTGCGCCTGGCACATTTTGAATGCCACTTGCCATATACGCTGTGATCATTGTACACAGCTTTGGATGACTGTGTGTCCTGCATGACTATTGGCGCGACCTCTGACTGCGTGGAGCTGTAACTCCATGTCCCTTTTGTGCATCATTGTGACTTCAGCATGAATTAGATTATGACAATTGCCTTCTTACATTTCCAACACATATGTATCAAATTATTAGTACCGGATAAAGTCACCTACCCTCCTTGGTATGTTAGTTTTACAGATCAAATAGGGTACATTCTACACAAATGCTTTTATGCTGTAATAACACATGTGTAAGAAACCTTGATTTTGTTCTCCCTCTCTGTCTCTCTCTGTGTCTCTCTGTATCTCTGTCTTTTTCTCCTTCCACTCTCTGCAGTTGTTAATAAAAATCATCTTGTCTGTAATAATACTACTCTAAGTATGGGCCAAAGCTAGCAGCAACATCAGCTTCTGGAAATTTGTTAAAAATAAAAATCCTCCTCAACACCAATAAATCAGAATTTCTGAAGATGACACACAAGAGCTTATTTTTCCATGAGTCTTCTAGAAGGTGATTCAGATGATACCACCCTACAGAATACTCCAGGTGCTTTTGGAATTTCATGAAGTCTTCTTACAACATATCTTTAAAATCATTCTTTTACTCCAAATAATTCCTTGACATCCCAGCTTCCTCTGATCACTTAAATCTCAAAGGTTCAGAGTGTCAGAAAGGACACTCATTAAATTAAGGAACATTGGTTATTTATTAACTTCATAACCACTTTTATACTTACTTTTCTAAATATTGAAAGTTTGAGTTTTTCTTAACCAATAACTGTTCCAATTCCTAACACAATGGTATATGACGTAGCAAAAAACATTTGTTAATTGAATGAATTACTTTAATAATATATTTATTATCAAAAATCATCTATAAATTAAAGCAGGAAAGTCTTTTGCTTGCCAAGGATCATGATTTTGGCTAATGTTAATATTCTTCTTGCTTCCTGGAAATCAGTACGGATTTGATGAGTTCTCAAATTCTTCCAAGCTAAATTTTCCTTCCCTTTATGAAAGAGGTTGAGACCTCATCCCTGTACCTTCTGCCAATATCATCCTGCCACATCTTTTGCAATGATCTAGGAAATTCTCAACACAGCGTTTCCTACAGAGTTAACTCTTGGTTATCTGTAAATATATTATGCATTTACTTCCTATTTTAAAAATCCCTTATGCTCTACTTATGCATTCCTCCTCTTCTGTGGCCACCACTGACCTTTTCCTTGTCTCTACAGTTTTGCTTTTTCCAAACCATCACGCAGCTGGAACCATCACTATCCAGCTTTACTTAACAGTATGCGCTTGTCTCCTCCATATCTTTTCGTGGATTGGTAGCTTCTTTCTTTCTTTTCTTTCTTGTTCTAATATAATCTTGCCTTTTCAGATAATCACCTCATTGCAAAAATTATATCATACTGCATGCTCTTTTTAGTAACTTTTCATTTAGCTAAATAGTTTAGAATTTATTAGATCCAGGCTAAGTTGCTATTTCAGAAACTCCAAAATACAGTCACTAAATAAGTAATGTTTGCTTTTTCTTTTACTGTATGTTTGCAATACAGAATAATGCTATTTATTTGGGGGAATGGCACATGTATACAACATACTTTGGTCATTTTCAGTTCCTTACACCTCTTCCTCACCCCTTGACCCTTAGTCCCATCTCCAAGAGTCTGCCTTCCTGTTTCCTGTCATCTCTTTTATTTGACTCATTTATTTATTTATAGTTCATGTTTCTCATATAAAAGAAGGCATATGATATTTAACTTTATGTCTCACAAATTTTACTTAGCATATGGTCTCAAGTTCCATCCATTTTCCTGCATAAGACATGAATTTATTCTTCTTTATGGATAAATATCCTTCCATTGTGCATTTACACACCACATTTTCTTTATCTAGTGACATATTGTGACAGGCATCTATTTCCAGAGCTTAGCCATTGTGACTTGTGCAGTTATAAATATGGCTATGCATTATCACTGCATACTATGTTATCAAATCCTTTGGGATATACCGAGGAGCAGTCAAATTGAATTACTATTTTTGGTTTTTGAAGAATTTCTATACTGGTTTTAGAGGTGGTAACTAGTTTACATTCTCACCAGCAATGTGAAAGAATTCTTATTTCCGCACATCCTCATCAGCATTTGTTGCTTTCTGTGTGTTCGCTGATAGTCATTCTGACTGGGTGAGATGGAATCTGAGTTCCCTAACAAGTCTGTTGAGCTTGAATAATCTTTGTGTATTTATTGGCTATTTATTTTTCTTCTTTTGAGAAGCACCTTGCCAGCTCATTTGCCCAGTTTTTGATTGGTCATTTTGGGGGAGGTGTTAAGTTTTTGAATTCTTTATATAGTCTAGATATCAGAAGCATAACTGACAAAACTGTTCCCCGTTCTGTAGGTCATGTCTTGATTCTTTCTTTTACTCCATAATATCAACAATCAACAGCTGGATGTGCATCATCTTAAAGATTTCACATCCCATTAATATAAGATTACATCACATTAAAAAACACAACAAAACAAGCTCATTTATAATGCTTAAAAATTATGCCTTTTTGTGAATGTACATGTACATATACATTAAAAAATAGAGAATTTTCTCTAATTTGGAGTAAATTCTACTAAAAATAAATCACTTTTAAAAGTTTTAATGGCTTAACCATAAGTTCATTAAAATTTGTTGTTATTATCCTTTATGTTGAGATACAGCACAAGATAATAAAGTCCATACAACTTTTCAAAAAACTTGTAGTAAAATGAAATAAACATTGCATCAGAAATTGGGAGTCAGGGATTAATATTCCATTTAGAGCTAGACATTAGTAGATTGGTGGTTCATTGTGGCTGTCAATTTAACTGCTTTGAAAATGTCTGAGAGTTTAATAAAGCACAGTCCCACTGTGTCTGGGTGGCTCATAAGGTGTGACCCTAGGCACTGCCTCAGGTCCCTAACCTTCACTCTCAAGCTCTGCTCCTGGCCTTTGCTTTCCAGATCTCTTGAGGTGAGCATCTTTCCTCCACTGTGCCCTCTGACCCTGATATTTCCATCCTGGAGCCAGCCAGCCATAGATGAAGCCTCTGGAGCCACAAGCCAAAATAAACCTGGCATCTTCCTAATTGTGTATGCCATATATTTTGTCCCAGCAACAAAAATGTGACTCTATGGTAAGGATCAAAATCAATCAACTGTGCAGACTTGCTGATTTATCAAATAAGGTGATTACAGATCTCTACCATGCTTAATGGACTTCGAGTCTGGTCCCCAATCCTATACTTCATGATAAATAAATATTTACAAAAAATTTCCTTTGTATTGTCTAGCATTTTCCCACTGTTATTCTGATCTCCTAATAAATCAACTTTTTAAATTCAGGAATTAAAAACAGCATAGTATTTCCTCACTGTCAGTTGTTCTATCTCTGAATTCATTCAGTAAACAAGCCACTTTTAACAGAAATGTTTTCTATGTTAAATCATTACAGCAATTTCTTTTAGCAGATTTCTAGCTTCTTTGGAAATAATAATGTAGCATCTCTAAACCTCTGAGATACAAGGCAGTGCTTCACTAATCCCTCAGATCCACACTGGCACCTGCTATGCACCATGCCAGGCACTGGTAAGGAGAATAAAAGAGATGTGTGGTCCCTGCTCTCCTGCTGTGTATGTACCATGATGTTTCTGGTGCTGAACAAGGAAGTGCATGAATGAACATATGATGTGCAATGTAATAGCAGGGGAGAAAGTGTGTGTGACAGACTTCACATGGATGAGGACAGAGTAGGGGAAAATGAAGCTGGGAACCAAAGGCAAAGCAGATATCGTACAGTTCTAGTTAAAACTGGGAGCCTGAGTTAGAATAAGGTTGAGAGTTCCACTGTGTGACGTGAAGCATAACTAACTTTTCAGGTTCATATGAGAATCTGGAGCTTAGAAGAAAGATCTGGTGGAAATAAGAGACTATTTCAATCACGTCCCCACTCATAGCTGAGGAAGCTTCTCACCCACAACCATAATAAGAGGAGCTTTCGTAGCTATGTAGCTAAACTAGTGTTCTCAGAGGATCTGAGTCACGCGTGCAGTGCCTACCTGTGGCCTTATCTTGTGAGAGCTGCTGGACAGGTTGCACAACTGATTTGGGGGGTGGGTAACAGAGTGCGTGGAGCCCCTCTCTCCTTGCTCTCTATTTTCATACTGACTGGCAGATAAATCTCTCTACTTTGGACATTTATGTCAACTATCATCCAGTTATATCTGCTGTCTAGGAAAACTATTTGGTAATATTACATTGTTTGTCACAGAAAATACAAATAAAATAGCAATAATTGAAATGTAAAAGATTTTACATGCAGTGCAACTCTCCACCCTTGTTGGTGACCTAGAAGTTACGTAGTCTTAATTTTTCTAAGCAATGGCAAAGGGTATTGTCAGTCCTGTTGTAATAAAAAGTAAACAGTCAGCAGAACACAACTCCCAGTGATGTTAAGCATACCTGTAAATCTTATAACTATAGGAACAGTGACTCAAGTCACATATTTTCTCTGCACCCCCCAGTAGACAATATTCCCAAAGAACATATGCTTTGAGGGAAAGCAAACCCAGGTGTATATCACACCTCTTCATACTTGCTGTATAATCAAAGGCAAATTTCTTAATCCCACAAAGCCAAAGATACATTCTAGAGTGTCATAATCCTAAAATGATAAAATATTCAAAGATAAAAATCTAAAAACTGTAATTATGGGAAAATAACTTTTAAATTTCTATAAAATTGTTCTTTTTAAATTCTTCTATGATTTAGTGTACACTGATATGAGTATTTCCTCTTACAATTTAGAAGAAACAATACTGGCAACAGTTTTGTGTAAGTGTCTTCTTATCCTACTGTACACAACATTATTTTCCAATCAATAATTTCATGGGGTTTTTAGACAAAATTTGACTTTTGTTCATTAAAAGCCCCTGGAAGATCATCAGCTACAAAAATGCCAATACAGACAAATGTCATATTTTTAAATTGAAGTTTTCATTGTTGCCAGATTGCACTGCCAATTCACTCATTCGAATTTTTCACCAAATGAATTAAGGTGAATGTGAAAATCAAATTTTAATGGTATAACTTCAAATTTACCATTAGTAGTCCTGACTGTGCAAAATTGCATCATTATAATTTGGGGATTCAATTGAACTCCGTCTTCAAAGTCCATCAAGTCTTCAAAGAAGCACTTATCAAGTGCTCCCTCTTCCCAGTCACTGATGCATAACTGAGTGGATATATTCTAGAATTTTTGGATCAAATAAGGACATAGATTGCTGATTATTGAAAAATAATGGGGACAGTTCTGAGCATGGCATCTGTTAGCCAAAATGGACATGCATTAATTTGTCCATATTAGATTTAATGGTAAATACAGGAAAACTACTGTCTTGGTTACATTTCTCTCATCGCCGGGACAAAATACCCAACATGCAATGTTAAGGAACAAAAGGTTTGTTTAGTTCACAATATGCAGAGGTTTCTGTCCATAATCAGCTGGCTCCAAAGCAGGGAGGCAACAGTTTATGGTGGCAGAAAACAACAGCAAAAACCAGAGAAGAAGCCTTTTTCTTTCCTTACATTGGATGCAGGCTACCTGCCCTCTGGTGGGTGTAGCACTCAAACCATGCCCATGCCCTCCTCTGGCACAGGCTCAGGATGTGTAAAAAGTGAAGACCCTGGCCCCCTGCTCAACTGCTTAAATTTCTGAACTTTCTAAGTGGACACGATGGACAACCTCCTAGAAGGGTAAAGGTGAGCCCTCTACGCACTAGGATGTAGAACAGCTGAGTTACTCAGTTAAGCTTCTAGTCTTCTCACGTTGACACAATATACGAACCATTACAGCTATCCTGTCAGCTAAATTCCTAACAAAGAATAGCCCTCCACTCAATGTGTTTAGTAGCACTGGAGAAAACTGTATCAGCAAGGGCCTTTGATGCAGGAGATGATGGAGCTTATTCGATTCTTTTTATTTTGTGGAAGAAGGTCTTTTTGCATTATTATTATTATTATTATTATTATTACTATTACTATTATTGAAAAGGGTCTTGCTA
Source organism: Dolichotis patagonum (assembly GCA_004027295.1). NCBI lineage: Eukaryota > Metazoa > Chordata > Mammalia > Rodentia > Caviidae > Dolichotis > Dolichotis patagonum. The sequence continues at coordinate 124,125 of PVJX010002270.1, forward strand.
CATAGTTCAGGCTGGCCTTGAACTTACTTATGTAGCCCCAACTGGCCCCAAACTCATAGCTTTCCTCTTGCCTCTGCCTCCCAGTCCTGGCACTACAGGTATGCACCACCACCAAAGGGTCTGGTGCCATGGCTGGAGGGGCAGAAGTAGCACCTGATTCAAGGGGAGATATTTTGTGTTTTCCTGCATTTTACTTCTCTGATTTTCCAATCACACATGGCAGTAGCGTTTAAAGGATGATGTGGCCTATACATTTTGTGAGTACATACTGTCCCTTTGATAGTCTGGTTGTTGCTAGGTCATTGCAATTTAGTGTGATTAAATTTTTTTTTGTTTTAGCAGCACCAATAATTAATGACTTTTACATTTTCATCTTTCATCGGTTAAGCATCCATTCATGATGATGCAATAACATGATGCAATGATTGCATCATTAACATGATGCAATGGTCCTGCATACAGCACCCAATGAGCCGTCTTTTCCCAGAATCTAGCTTGTATTCTTCCTTCATGGGAAGGGAATTTTAGTTTTCTTTTGAAGAATTGTGGTTTTTGAGATCTCAGATTTTAGAATTTCAATATTTGGGATAATTGATCTTTCAGGAATGTGATTTGGTGGATTTGTTTTTAGTGAATTTAAACGTTAGGGATTTTGACCTGTGGAGATTCAGCCTATGATTTATGGGACTGTCTCCAGGGATTCTGACCCAGTCTTGGATGGTGAAGTTGTCAGAGGGAGTGGCCCTAGAGAAAACGGTGGTATGGTGTATTCTGGAGCTCAGGCCCAGCTAACTACACTCAGCAAAATATTTGTCGATTTGTTGGGACACACTTTTTATTTTTTTGTATCAGGGACCAAACTCATGACCACAAGCTTGCAAGGCAGGCACTTATGCTGCTGAGCTAAATCCCCAGCCCATCTGGAATCCAGTTTTCAAAGTAGTTGCTATCTTCTGTGTATCTTGACAGTGTCTATATGATTTTGCCTATTTTTGTTACTAATTGCATCGATGTGAATCTTTTTTCCCTTTCTCTTGGTAAGTCTGGCTCATCTATTTTGTTTATTCTTTCAAAGAACCAACTTTTTGTCAGCACCAGTGACAAAACTGCCTACTTTTCACCTATCGTATCTATGCCCCTTTCTTCTTTGTTGCAAAATTCCAGTTTGTTTGTGCCTTTGGTGTGGTGATTTAGAAAGCTTTTTACTAAAATTTTTTTAAAAAAAACAGTTTTTCTTGTAAAAATTACCTTTGCTAGCTGTGTTTTCACAAACATGGCAACCATCCCAAGAACATGAGAAGAACCAGCCTAGCATCCTCCTAGCCTGGCCTTCTTCAACAGAATAGAGCCCTGTGGACTTCCTGGTTTAATCCCAAGTCTCCCAGGGAATCCCAGGGGATCCTATCTAGCTCCCCCTACCCCCCGAGCCTATGACCCAAGAATTCTGTCACTTGGGCTGCGTGGAAGGGTCACACTTCTGTCCTGAAGTGAAACTCTCCTCCTGAGTAGCAAGGTCTTCTCTTCAGTATGGTAAGCTGGCTGTCACCTCTGCTCTGCTGAGCTGAGGAGGCCTCAGGAGCAGACCCCGGTGTGTGCTTGTGTGTTCAGTCCTGGGATTTCTCCCCAGTCCAGGGACAGGGAACAGGCCCTGCATGCGATGAGGTGGGAGAGTCATCTGGTGGGTCCTAAACAGCTAATTCTCAACCTCAGTTGTTTGGAAATAACTTAATTTCACCTTAGTGTTCTAGTAAGGAAAAAGGTTCTGTGTTAAGTTCCTACCATGTACTAGGCCCTACACTGAGTGTGTATTCCCAGAGAACATATGCTTTGAGGGAAATCTGATTTACTCCTTTAGCAACCCTTAACAAAGGACAAAGAAATTATCTCTGTCCCACAAAAGAATAAATTGAGGCTTAGAAAATATACATTTGGATGTAATTATAAGTCATTAAATTTACAAAAATAGAGTATAACTTTCATTGGAGTGTTAGCTATTCCTGTTTTCCTGTCTGTGCTGGCTCTACATAGAGCTTGTCAGATTCAGTGTAACCGGGAAGTTGAGCACCAGATGCTAATTTTGCCCTAGTTTTACTCTCTTCAAGACTTCCATCTTCAATTTTCCAATCCATTGTTTTCTTGCTGTTCAGTTGGATTCCCTTTTCACAGTTAATCTTTTTTTTCTTGGAGGAGGGTCTTAACTTAAACTTCAGTTGCCATTCTGATCTGCTTAACCTTTGCCCGGTAAACACAAGGCAAAGCCGTAGGGATTCGTTTTCCGGAAGGCTTGGGATGGAAGAGGGGAAGCAAAGTAGAGGGCGCAGAGACTGCATGATCCCTATGGCGCCCTGGATCGGTGCTGAGCTCTGTGCTGACGGCCCCGTGTGCGAAGCTGTGGCAGCATTGTTCTGATGAAGCCACAGCATTCAGAGCTCACGTGCGAGACCCCCGTCCTATGTTAGATTGTGAAATGGAACCTGGTAGAGGCGTGATCTCACGACTATGCAGAACAGAGCATGCGCATGGAGCTGCTGGTGGAAGCAGGCAGTGCCAGGATGCATCGTACAGGAGAAAGCGTCCCACCTTGCATGGGAACGGAGGCCCTCCCGAGAGCACCAACCCCCTTGCAGTGATGTGTGACTTCCTCTCACTGACTTCACGGGTCACTGGCATCAACAAGAAAGCCTGAGCTGGTGACAAGAGGCTGTGTGGAGCTGCCGAGAGACAGCACCTGTTGCTGCACAGGAATATCAGGGTGAGATTCCGCAGGACGCACAGGTCCTGCGGAGGGAGAGGGCGTTAGGCAGTCAAACTGAATTTATTATTGCTAATGTCACCTGTGAGCATGCACACGCTATAGAAGACCAAAGACACTGAATTATGATTCGAATTTCCATCTGACGTATTTGTCACTCCACTCCACACTCTTCTTCTCATTGTTATTCTCTTTCATCTGTGCACCTTTAAAAAATTAAATTATAAGGGGCTGGGGATTTATCTCAGCGGCATAAGCACCTGCCTTGCAAGTGCTCAGTCATGAGTTCAATCCCGGGTACCGGTAAAAAAAAAAAATTAAATTGTAAATTCATCTGTGTTAGCAGTCATACATACTGCTTCCTTTTCATCAGCAAAAATGTCTAGGTTTAGGATTCTTTACTCTGTCTCCTCAGTTTTGGTCAAAGCTCATCGACGTGTCACTTGCTCAACCAAGTTAAAAGCACACAGCTGAAGTTAGATGGAACACCTAAAATGGATTCCCACTCCTTCCGTTAAGACTTTTTTCTCCCACATCTGTTGGTGCATCGGTTGTCATCCTGCTGAAATGCACTGGAAGCAACCACAAAGCAGCTATGCCAGTGGAAAAGGAAAGGTAAGGAACAGTTGATAAGCATCTGCCTATACCCAATCTGAGAACTCTGCGCACTGAATGCAAGAGGTGGAGGTAAAGGGGCAGGGAGAGAATGTGAAAAAGTGAAGATGTTTTATGTGCGTGCACCAACTCCTCATGATGAATGTAGTCATTATGCATTGCAAACAAGTACTAATAAAAATAAAAATTAAATACACACTGGATTTCAAAAGTAATAAATGTGCATAGTGTTAATGACAAAGTACGAGCACTGTGAAGTCATTACGTTATGGATGGGTAAACAAAGGCACAAAGCAGCTCTGAGGTGGTAAAGCCAGTCTAGAAAGCCGGGTCTGCCTGACTCAGATTCTTTGCTTAAAATGTCACAAAACCCATTCTATTCTTTGAATAAGCGGGATGTTCATCGACATAAAATTTTCTTGTGTCCAAATTTCAGAGATTTGTAGATATCATCAAAGAGGTTCAAGGGGCAAAACTCTCAAACATCTTTGCTATGTGCATATTTCCCAGAGCAAACCCAGTGGCTGTTAAGATTTGACTGGTGATTTTGCCATGAGATTGGGATGAACCCAAAGAAGACAGGGTGAAGAACTCTTTTAAATTGCGTTCACATGTGTACTTGCTACATGAGCCAGGGAGCAGCTTTGATCCTACAGTCAGATAACCCCGGAAGTGTTTTGAAATCCTTTTAAATATCAGTGCCATGCAAAAGGGCAGAACATGAGGGCAGCTGATTGTTCCGACTCATGAGAAAAGAGCAGGGTAGGCTTTAGGCAAGTGTACAGTTCTTCAGCTTGCAGTTTGAACAGCTCAGGAAATAACTAAAGATTAACAAAGTAAGCAAACTTGTTTGCTGAGTAAACTTTGGTAAGTTTGAGGCTAACTCCAGAAATTCTGAACCCTTGGACTCTGCTATGTAGTTTCCATAACAACTAATAACCGACAATGAGGCAGATAGACATGACTCACACAAAATGTTTCGGTCCAGTTCTCAGAGGCCAAATTTGGTCACTAGGAGACCTTTAAAGTATGGAGTCATCTCTGGCTTAGTAATTGTGCTCAAAGGGCGAAGTGTTCCGCAGGAAGAGGGTTCTCTGCAGGAGCCACGCAAGACACACACCCGGTCCTTTGTATGGAGCAAAGACTACTGTCCCCACCCCTCCTGTCCACAGGGGAGCCCTCCAGTGACTTCGGCACACTGCATGCCTCTGCTTCGCCTGCAGACGCGTGGCTGACAGCTGAGGTCCACAGGGCGTGGGAGACCAGTAGGACTCATGTTTGTCGGTTGAGGTCAGTGCCACCAATCAGGCTGGGTTCTTGGACAGTGGGTCACAGGTAGGGTACGGAAGGATTCCAAGCTCCCTTCCGACTCTTGGCATTCCTAAGGGAATGTCAGAGGCTCAGAAACAAATCTGCAAACCCTCTCCCTACCACCCTCACCCTGCCGCTACTGCAGGTTGTTTCCTACACTGCCTGGTGGGCGACCTGCCTTGCTCACCTTTTGTTCTGTATCCCAAGGACTTTGCATATGGCATGTTTTGTAGATACATTTTGCCATTTTGCATGTCTCGCCACCCCATCGTAACTCTTCCCCTTATCATGTCACTCGTCTAATGCTGATTAGCACCGCTGTTCAGTGTTTGCACTGTCGCTCTTCTTATGGTTGGGATTTGAAATGCACCTCTCCCTAAACCCTCCTGTGCTGAAGGCCTGGCTGTCAGCACTGGGCTTTTGAAGGGAGTGACTGGATTCATCAGGTGAATCAGTCCATTGACGAGCCCATAATTTTAGGGCATTATTGGAAGATGATGAGATAGGAGGTAGGGCTTGGTCAAAGAAAGTGGGCTAGGGCTTGGCCATGGGACTGCGCTTCATGCCCCATCCCTTTCTCTCTGGGTCTTTACCCTTCTCTGCCTTCTGGGTGTCATGAGGTGAGCAGCTTGGCTCTGTCACACCTCTGTCCATGGTGTTCCACTTCACTAAGGCCCGGAAAAAGCAGTACATAGTATGACCACACACTGAAAAACCAAAACTGAGAGCCCAAATAAGCCTTTCCTCATGGCCACTGCTTTCCTCAGGTGCTTTGTCATAGCAATGGGATCATTACAGCCCTTTTTCTAGCTACTCTGCACACAGAAACCAGAGTGAGCGTTTAGAGATGCAGATTCCAGATACAGCCGTAAGCTAAGCCATGCCATGAGCTAAGAGAATATGAACAAATATGAAAAAGGTGGGAGGGGAACCAGAGGAGAAGGAAGGAGGGGGAGGGGAAGGGAAAGGAAGGAGAAAAATCAAGCTATAAAATATACATGTAACAACCCCAAGATAATTGTAATCCATGTGAACTGCAAACATATGCTAATATAATAAAATTAAAATAATAAAGACAGTTTCATTTTGCTCTTCATCTCTTTGAAAGGCTTCACCCACTGTGCCTCGCTGTAACAGTAGGGTCCAGGCTGCAGGAGCTGCCCCCAGGCACCAGCCTCACCTTCCCTAACCCAGCGCCAAGCTCCTGCTCTCTCCCACTGCCCTTTCTGCCCCTTCCACTCATTCTCTGACTTCCTGACCTCTTCTCGGTAAGGACAAATGTAAATCAGGTCTTCTTCAATTCTCCCTCACAACACTTTGTATTCAGATCCGTGATCACATTCAGCTGTTACAGCTTCGGTTTCACTTGAAACTAGTGTTTGCTCTGAGAGACACTGCTGCAAGGATCAAAACTGCAGAAATCAAACCTACTTAGCTTGTCTTAAACCCACAGCCTAGCAGAGAGCCCAGCAAACAGCAAGAACTGTATATATATATTAGTTAATTTGAATTTAATTCATTTGGCTTAAATCTAGTGGCGAGTGTAGGACGGGGGGAGATGTCCATTCCCAGGTAGCACCATGTGTCCAGAGACTGACAGACTCCAAGCAAAAGATATCCCTTCTCTGGAAGCTGTTGAACCAGAGTAGGCTGTTCAGGAAGGTCAGCGAGGCAAACCCTTCATTATGGCCTGCGCAGAGGACGCGAGCACACTTGTGCTGGGGAACCGCGGTCCTGAATCATTTCCTGCCAGCTCTGGCCACTCCTGGAGTGCAGTGCCAGTTTGAGTGACCTCAGAATTAACCAGGTTGGTTGGTGTTTGGTCTGTCAGTTCTGTGGTAGAGAGAAGATCAGAGCCAGGGCATTTCTCGGGAAGCCCTGGAATCTGGGATATGGAGATTAACTAGAACAGTGTTACCAAAGACAGACTCCAAAAAACACCCTGCATGTTGACAAACTGCCCCCCCTGGCCTCCAGAGAAACTATGAAATCCAAAACATAAATTTAGTCAGAAGGAATTGAAATCATAATGAAGGGTGACAACTACAGTACAGTATTTGGAAACTGAAATGTTGATTGTTTCTGGCAATATCTGCAACTTTAAGAGCGAAGGGGCTCTGTGCCAGAGGAATGGCAGTTACTGGGTAAGTCCCTGATAAGCTCCTTTATTGAAGAATGAGCCTCCCAAATAGATGTGAAATTCTCTCCACTATTCCATGTAAGGGGAATGTAGCTAAAAGATGAGATGATCCCGGTACTGACACAGAGCTCCCTGCTGAGGATTCGGGCCTGGCTCACGCAAGCTCTGTTCTGGTTCTGTGGGCCAGGTAAGTCCCAGAAGAATCGAGGGCCCCACTGCTCCAAAACAAACACTCTTCATCTGCACTGAATTTAGAGAAATAATACGGGGATCTTGCCTTTCCTAAAACACTAAGCTGAAATATTTGGAATAAACCTTGCTGCTATCTTTACTGGATAGCATGTTTAGTTTAACTCACATGAACTGGCATTTTTGTAACTCAAAAGCAGCAGAATGCTGGCAATTTTAAATTGTATTTGTCTTGGAATTGTGTTTCTCCTTGCTCCACTATTTTATCTCTATTTTCAGCAATTGGCATACCATCAAGTACATAGCAGAAGCCCAGTAAATGTTTATTGAATAAATGAACAAATTAGAGTTCTGTTGTCCAAAATGCAGACATCCTAGTGTGGCATATGTCTTGCATAGAGACATTATATTTTAATAGAGTAGCTGTAGCTTTCGTAAAACAGCTTCTTTAGAAGTAAGTGTGGGTTTTGAAGTTTGGAAGGCAAACAGAGTTTCACCTCCAGTACTGACTCTGTAAAACCTGGACAAGTTACCGGATCGCTGTGCTCATAATGTCCAGTACAAGTGGAGACGGTGAAAGTTGCCTGGAAGGACTACTCTGGGCTGAGATTGTCTTTATACTGGACGAGGTTAACAGTAGGTACAGTGCTTAGCAGACTATTTTTCCCTGTGTTTAACGCTGCTATTTAGTTACCACTAAAAAATAATCAAGCTATGATGTAATTCTTGATAGGGAAAAGACGAGCTTTTAAAAGGTTTATTGCTGATCATGGGAGTCACCTATGCCATAATGAGTATGGTGCTGAATTGGCAAAAGAAAATTATAGATTGTTCTGAAAAACATCATTAAAAATAAAAAAAAAACAATGAAGCAATACTTCTGTGGTATTAATTACATGGATGTCCTAATGTATTAATATAGTATAGCAATGTCAACTGACTGAAGAAGATAAAAATTCTAGCCAATTTTCCTCTGTGAGAGAAGCATCTTTGTAACCAGAGGTTCTATTTGAAGACAGTGAAATGGTAAACTTCCTGTGTTTTAAAGGCACTATCACTGCCCCACCACGCAAAGATGATAATGGTCACGGAGCAGAGCTATTTTGGTACCAAGGCTGCAAACTTCCCTCATCAGCAGAAACAGAGGGAGGGGCAAGGCAAAGGCTTGTATGCTTGCAATTAAGTGGGTCCCTTTTGATATTTAATAACAACCAAATAAAATCTTTGTTGATCTAAAACTATGTGGTATGTGAGGAAAAAGGACAAGTCATATGGAAAAATATCTTAGATTTTGTTTTGTTTCTAAATATGAAAATGCTCTTAAAATGAAAAAAAAAATGAATGCTTTCATTACAGGGTGAGGATTTTCAGATGTCTTTGATCCTACTTTTCTTGTGTGGAAATACCCAGGTCATCATTCACTTATTTGCGTGTTTTTGTCTTATTGCAGCAAAATAGAGTTTTGTTTTGTTTTGTTTGTTTTGTTTTGTTTTTGGTGGTTGTGGCAGTGGTTGTGTTTTCTAGTGCTGGGACTCAAACCCAGAGCCTTGTGCATGTTTGACAAGTGTTCTCCCACTGAGCTGTATCTTTACATGATTTTAACTACTGCCTTTCTGAGAGATCGAAGTTACAATTATTCACAGAATCAAAGTTCAGTATGTTCATTTGTTTTACTTTCAACTGATATTTATTGATCACTTACTATGTACAACACACAGGTTTATGCTCTAAAGGTCCAGTGATCAACAAGTAAAAAAGTGTTTTCAACAAATGCGTAGTGTAGGAGATTTCTGCCACCTCAACAACTATAATCTGTAATTTATATTAATTTGTAGTGACACAGTGACATAGTTTTCTGTGTATTCTGATTTGGTCAACCTGCATCGAATGGGGCTAACATATCTAAACACACATACTCACATACACAAGTGTACAAGCACAAAATTCACACATATCTCACCCACATGCAATAATATTTCAAGTTCAGTTTAAGCTCAATCAAGCAAATATTTATCACGGCTCCACGCAGTAATAGATGCCACTCGGGGCAGAGGTGAAAGGGACCAAGCCCTTCTGGCAAGGAAGCTATGATTGGCTGAAAGAGAAGATTGGGAAAGAAGTACTTGCTTGGTAGGCAGAGACAAGAAGCACTGAGGACAGTCAGTCCTGGCTTGAAGGGTAACCTACAGGGAAGACACCACTCCTCTCATAAATGATAGAGGGCTTGAACACGGGCTGGTGGTATTTCAGGGAAGCCGCGGCAATCTTGCAGCTCTAAGTTTGGCTTGTAGCTGAAGCAGCCGGGTTGGCATCTCCCGGGAGACCTGAAGCAGACCCAAAGATCCTGCAGTGTTGTATTTGCATGTTAAAGATGACCTGGCACTAAGACTGCATGAGAACACAGGGTGAGAGGATTGGCTTGGACGGCA